>JAODTR010049938.1:0-14380 GCA_025399935.1 Amblyopsis rosae
GGGGATGGTGGGAATGGGACTCCCGATGTTTGTTTGTGACTGGAGGGTTGGGATGATGAGTGTAACATGAGTGGTGGGATTACTTTATTATTTTATTTTTATATATAGTTTTTACAAATTTTATATTGTTTTTAATGACGTTGTAGTGTGAAGCACTTTGCGTTACATGAATTTGTATGAAAAGTGCTATATAAGTAAAGATTGATTGATTGATTGATTGATTGGCGCCCACCTTGGAAGGGCGCGGTGGCCTGCTGGGCCAGGGCGAGATGCTCCTCCGTCAGGTGGTGGACGGGTTGGTGCTGGTTGAGCTCCACGCTGGTGCACACGTTGCTGTCGCCGTGCAGGAAGAAGGTGAAGGCGCACGACAGGTGCTCACTGGAGGGGGGGGAGAGAGAGAGAGAGAGAGAGAGAGAGAGAGAGAGAGAGAGAGAGAGAGAGAGAGAGAGAGAGAGAGAGAGAGAGAGGTGAGTCATTGTGGATCACAGCTCTTTGACGAGTGTATCTATGAACAGATGCACGGACGTATGACTAATGGCCGTCCCAGCTGGAGAATTCAGGGGTGGAGGAGGCAGGGGCAGCTTTTAGAGGGACCAGTTGCAGACTAGAACCGGTGTTTATGTTGAAGCCCCGGTTGACCCACACACAGGGAGGCCCGAGGTGAGTTTTTAAACCGTTTACACCTGGTAGATGTTGGATGGGGCGGTGATGCATATTCCCTGGGATGTCAGTTAACGGCACAATACTCCAAAGAACAAATCGTTAAGAGGTGGCTGCACAAAATGGGAGGGGGGTTCTACACAGCCACACAATCCTGAGACACCTCAATCCACCACATTCACTCAAAAGTGTGTGTGGACGCACAGAGGAATCCTCACTCTCCTTTGTAAGGTGTCTTACCAGTCAGAGGTGTTACAACTGCTGTGTTCTAAGGACAAAGTCCACTTATGTCCGTGTCAGATTCATTTGATGGCTGGACAGTGCTGTATTCTGGGGTCCGCTACAGTCTATAACAAACAGCCTACTGTATAATAATAATAATAACACCATCTGTTCTCTCTAGTGGGCTATTAGGCCTGGATCAAATCAAATGAGGAAAATGTGGATGTTCACCAGAAGGATTTCTGTCTGCCATTAGCCCATGCCTAGCTTAGGGCGGTTAACTCACGACTTAAAGCTTGCGAGTGTAGTGTGTGTGTGTGTGTGTGTGTGTGTGTGTGTGTGTGTGTGTGTGCGCGCGCGCCTGCGTGCATGTGTGTGTGTCGGGGGGTGGAGGGTGACAACAACAGAATAATGGCAACGATTAACAAACCAAAAATGAATGTGACACTTTGCAAATGTACTCATTCAGACTACTGGTTAAATTAGGTTCATAAGGAGTGGGGGTGTCCTCCTTATGTGGAGGGTCTGGGGGTCCTTCCCTTGAAAGGGAAACTTCATTTTACAGCATTCTGGTCAATTTTAAAGCGCTTTCCCCATCAACTTACAGTGGGAATTGCACCAATTGACAACAATACAGTAAGAATCTCAGGCATGTTACAAATAAAATTGCCTAATATTCCATGATTCAACCCAAAAAACGATGTCCCTGACTTTCCATGTCTGGAATATACTCCTATTCCATGATATTACAGAACTTCCTTGACCAGCAGGAACGGTGTGTGTGTGTGTGTCGTGACAGACGTAAAGCCACGCACCGCCCAGCAGACGTCAACAGAGCAGTATCTTTCTCTTTCCCGTACGCAACAGCAGCTCCACGCCGTGCCAGTCTGACCTCAACCTCAACAAACGCCAAGAGAGACCGGGAGGACAACAAGCCATTGTTTTTAAGCGCCTCCCCCTCCTGTTCATCTCTCGGGCTCGCATGCACAGACACGCAGAAAGAGAGCGAGAGTAAAAAGAGAGGGAAAGCTAAACTGACTGGCGGCGACCAAATGAAAGCGGACGTGATGAATTTGGAATACGATCAAAGAGAGTTCTCAGTCTCTCTCCCCCCCTCTCTCGGCACACCTTCCTGCGCAGAGGACGACTAAATAGAATGAAAAGAAGCGCGCTAACAGAGAAAGAGAGAAAGCAAGGGGGTGAACGAGGAGGGGGAGAGCAATTTAATAAGACGCCACGTGCGTAGTCGACATTTGCCCTCAAATCCACGGGCCAGACGCTCATCTTCTTAAGGACCAACCGCCTTAGCTAGCAGCCAGATGCTAAGAAGCCAGGCTGCAAGAAAAAGACAAAACCAGGCTCATTTGTATGATTTTCCCAATATAAATGCAATTACTACGGCACTGCGCGCACGTGTGACGTACCTGTCTGAGTTACTACAAAAGCCTGCGGCCCGGAGTGGGGAATGTCAATGCCCTAATGATGTGTGCTCTTTATTTAAATGTGCTGGCAGCACATTTAGCTCTCTCCCCCTCCTCCTGCCTCTAAATCGTTTGTTTTGTTGCCAACTTATTTGTTTTGTTAACATTCAACGCGCTGGTCGTCGTATAATTCACTGCATTCACTTACTTTCACATCCCGTTGTATGGTTTATTTTGTAGTTTATGTGGACTGTTCAATAAATGTATGCATGTATTTTCCATAGGCACGTTCCCATTTTTATGTTGCAGACTCTGAGCCAGGTCATAACACACTGCTCACACAATAGACACCACAATATTTCACAATTTTATGAAGACATTGCATCTGTGGCAGTGAAAATGTATCTTACAACAAAAAAAAAAAATACATAGACATTGTTATTAAGAGGGAGAATAACGGAGACCTAAACCTGCCCGACAATGATCCGTGCGTTACAAGAACGAACACCTCTGCAAAAACAGCGGCGGCACCAGACAGCAGCTGCCGAGTAGCCGGGGTGTGTGAGAAAAGCAAAGTTGGTGAGCAAGGCCACATGTTGGCGAGAGACTGCTGCCAAGAAGGCTTGGTGCGTGGAAGGTGTGTCACGAGCTGGGCCTGCGCATTATACGTCAGCTGACACACCAGGGGAAGTGTCACCGTGTGTGTGTGTGTGTGTGTGTGTGTGTGTAGGGAAAAGCGAGAGGCAGGTGTTGGCATGAGCCAACACCATAGGCCAATAGATAATTCAGCATGCAATGTTCCTCCATGGAAAGACAGGAGTTAAGATCAAACACTATTGGTGCATTACCGCCACCTACTGTCTACATGGTGAATTACCGCCACCTACTCTCTAGAATGTAGCGCAAGCGCTTTTTAACAAGGCTGATGAGTCAGTCAGCGATACCTGCCAATTCATACTCACATACATTTAAAAAAGACTGCATAGAAATGCTGTGTCATCTGATTAGGTGGCATACAACAGGTGGCGTACAAGTATCCTTTTGGGCCAGTCAACAAGAAAACAGAGCATGCTGGGTCGCCAAGCCACACACACACACACACACACACACACACACACACACACACACACACAGAAGCTGATTGGTCTAGCTGTGGCCCAATGGGATGTGGGCCAAACTCTTAGCCATTGCACCCCTCGTCCCATTATGGGTAATACACACACAGCAATTCAGAGGTGTGTATACACAGGCACAGTGTGTACACACTATACACACTGTAAGCACGGACTGACTGCTTGTGTGTATGTGTGTGCGTGTGTGTGCGTGTTGGGTTGATATAAATTACACCTTACTATAATCATATAGCCTGCATTATTATTTACTCTGTAACTTGAGTTTTACTATTGTACATTCTGTGAGATAGTTAAACCTCAAGCCGCACTAGTGCAGCTTGTGTGGCCGCCCACACACACACACACACACACACACACACGGTGACTGGTAGACATGCGCTGTGTTGACCTTCCCCTTCTCGCACACCAAAATGTCAATCTCATTTGTTCATTTTTGGGAAGTAATAATTACACAACTAATTCCATTTTTACTACCTTCGAAGCAATGCACTATACACACGTATTCAAAGAGTGGCGGGTAGAGGGAGATTTCAATATGGTAACATAACACCCCCCCCCCCCCATTAACACTTTGTGGTCAGCCCTCAGATGCAAATGGCTGGTGGCCTTTGATTGATCAGAATGGAATAATCCATTGAGGCTTTAGAGTAGGGCCACACACACACACACACACACACACACACACACACACACACACACAACAAGGTGGGCACATTTGCCTTCCGGTGGCATGCCGGGGAACATGGAGGCTGCCAGGAGGCCAAGCCGACCTGTAGCCCTGGCATGGAGAGAAGGAGCTGGCAAGACTTTATCACCGTCCCTCAAATTGTCGCTTGCTGTGAAAGGCAGTCAGTGCTGCCCAGCACTGTGCCAGGAAAAGCCGGAGGTACAGAATGTCCACACGCTGAAAGAACGAGGGGTAGGAGCTAAGAAGGGGAAAGAGGATAATTAGTCAAACTACATAAAGCGGGGTGTAAGTTCATGCAGGACACGTGTCACGCTGTTGGGTCATCAACAGATATACCAGCTGGTTCTGCTTAACACGAATTGGTCAGTTACCTGAGTGCGTATTATGAATGTGTTAGGCTGGTCAGCTACTTCCTGACGCCTACCCTGTCCCTCCGTTAGCTCCCCCCTCCTCCCCCTGCACCGCTTGTCATGTTGTGTGTCTGTGTTGCTCATTGAATGTTGTCTTGTGGCTTGTGCTCTCCCTGCTGTGGCTTTCCATGTACGCGCATGGAAAGGGCCTTCCATGTACGCGCATGGAAAGGACTTCCATGTACGCGCATGGACAGGGCAGGGAGCTCACAGAACAGAGCCATACCTCCAAATGTAAATAAAGATGAAGTTAATAAATGTTCTTTAATGAAGTAGTCCTGACTGAACTAGAGTAGAGACTGCTGTACAGGGCAGAGTTATACATCAGCTATTAAGGATATTGAGTTGTAGGCCTGTCACAATAACTATTTTTGCTGCACGATATATTAAACGTTATTGTCAGAATCACGTAAACTGCGTTTTTCCGCTATTGTCAAGTGACATCAATTGTTTGTTATGATTGGTTGAACAAATGCCATTGCTTAGCTAAGTATTAAAAATAAACCGTGCATTATTTCCTCCAAATGCAGCTGTTGGAAAAAACACCTATAAAAACCTTGAGGAATATTTATTTCACCTGTCGCTGTCTGCTCTGTGTGTGTGCGCGTGCACGCAGCGCAGGCAGATGAGAGCACAGAAGCTACACAACATGGCTAACTTATAATGTAAATACAGTCAATATTATTGATGTCTGATAAAAATACTGAGGTCATGTCCATATATTGAACGATAACTAATTATCGATAGTCATTATTGTGACATTTGCATTTTTGGCATTTGGCAGCTTTTTTCCAAAGCGACTTACATGTAGTACATTTGTCAGTAGTTGGACAGGTCGTATACCAGCAATTATACGCAAACAATATTCTAAATGGAACAAATGCAGCATAATGTCATTTACCTATAACCTCATAGTTAACCATATAAAGTGCAATAGGTAATGGCCTAGCTACTAAAGTGAAATAGGTATAGGCCTAGCTAATAATGCGCATACAATTCTTTTATTTTTTTATAGTGAGATAAGAGCATGAGAAGTGCAGGACTTGATAGCATGAGAGATGACACTCTTAGATGACATGCCACTTGAGTTGTAATGTCAAATTAGCAACTTTATTTTTCCCTTCGAAAGCATGGTGCTGAATTAATAGAAGGCAATACTATATAATGTTCTGTAAATGCTGTATTTACATTTTCTGTTATCTCTTTTCTTTACTAAATGGTTTGGCCAACTGCTATGAGAAGAAAGAAAAAAAAAACGTCATTACAGGTTTCCTAATGAAAACAATTCTCTCAATATCTTCCGTGTTTTTTCGACCAGCTAGGGCTTGACAACTGGATAGATTTGTGGATTCACATAGTCACAAATAATGGCAATGAAAAGTTGTCAGGAAACTCATGTAGGTCTAAGAGACAGAAGACAGAATATCTTGTATACTGTAGGTCTGTTCCGTAAACACTTTGATTGGTCTAAACCAAAAAGGCACCAGTATTAGCTTCAATCACATCATTCCATTTTGTTTGACATCCTGAATACATGATTCAGCTTTTTATAGCATTTAGCTTATGTGGTTTCAGTCATCATTGAGACTAAGCCATTTAATGTGGTTGTATTACTGTTGCGGTTGCTTTGTTGTCGGTTTGAAGGTGAGATGTTTTTAACCTGTGCGCACATATATTTCAAGTCTCTTCTTCAAGGTTTGCTAAATATCCCAGTATGCAATAAATTATGTGGTATTCTAATAATTTAGCTTTTATGTTTTGTACTAAAACTTAATAATGTGCATCAATGGCAATCTTAATCAATTCTGCCCACACACAATTTACAGAAGTGGATGTGAAGTAAATCAAAAGAGAAAGTGATTAAATGGAGTCTTGCGAGTTTAGAAGGCGGTGCGACATATAAAAGGTGGATGATGGGAGGAAAGAAGAGAGTAGAGGGACATTCCACAAATGCTTTTGTGACACTGCCTTGCGCAGGACAAGCTAGCCTGGCGGTGGGTGCGGGGTTTCCACTGTGTCACCGTGACATCAGCGCTTCGTAACGTAACATGTTAATACACGAGTTGACGGGAAACAAAACGAAAACCAAAGCGTTGACATCGTGCCACTCCGTGGCAGGACAATAAAAAGGTGTCTGGGATCACACTTGAAGCCACACCCGCGAGTGTGGCACCCTCTCTGCTCCTCACCCCCTGAGGCTCGCACCTCCCTCTACCCCTCCTCCAGCATTTACAACAACGCCCTTTGTAAAAACAACATGCATTGACCCAAAGAGCAAAACGTGTTGCGTCTGAACACAAGCAGTACTGTAATAAATCCACTCCAGATTAATTGAATCAAATCAATCCAATGTTTATAGTAATACCACTATATTGTTTTCATTTTAAAGGTTGCCGACTGTTTACTCTCCTTCCCCTCGTGTAAAAACCACATAGCTTACATAGGCAAATAGTGTGTTGATGTGCACGAGCCATATTTGGCCTGGAGTAGAGATAGAGTCTGTCTGGCCAGTCGACCACTGGCAGACAACATGCAATGCCCGAGAAAAGACACCATGACACGCAACACACAGTCATGCTAAAACACACCAGTCACTCCAGGCATTGGGCACAAAACTAACTTAGCCATCCACGCACGCACGCACGCACACACATGAGAACTATGCTTTGAATTCGATTTCCCTCCACTGCAAATGGGGAGCCACTATTTTAAGTGTCAAATTAAACTTCAGAGAGAATGCAGGAGCAGTAGCACAAACAACAAAAAGAGAGAAATACATTTTTGAGCCAGGTTTATCACAGAGCTCCACACAGATAGCACTGAAGATGAGAGTATATAAAAAAAGAAAATAAACTATAACAGTGACATAAAGCCAGGTGACTTTAAACCTACTGTTAAAACTGGCACCGGTGTGGCACCTGATATAATACACAACTGACTTTTTCCCTGCAACTTCCATTGTTCCCCCTTTGTGTAATTATTCACGTAATAATCAAAAGTTAACACATTTTTTGAAGACTTGCCGAGTTCTGATAAGTATCCTCCCCACAAATGGCCACTTCTTTTCACGTTCCATGATGCAACACAGTTTTAACAGCAATGAAGACCGTGAAAATTACAATTTATAGCAGCATGTTAAATGCAGTGTACTTTTAAGACTAAAGATACTGTGCTTGTAGTTGAGTTATTTTACACCATTAGCAAAGTGAGTTGAGCTTTAGCAGTTAGCTCACAAAAACTAGGCATATTCCACCCATTATAATCTGCAGATAGCAGTCCTTGGGGAAAATCCTTTTAAGGTGTATCTTGTACATAATTTTTGGTATAGTCTTTTGTTATTAAAAGAATTGGACCAAAATGACCAATGTAAACAAATTCAGTCTAGTCCTGTTAATTTGCAAGTATACTTTTAGTATCGCTTTGTTCTGCTTGTCACAACTAGTTTTGTGAAGTGCATTGCCCCTAGGTGTTTTGAAAGTCGCTTTAAATACAATGTATTCATGTTATTATATTCATTCTCTATGCGCCATATTGTTCAATATGAGTCAAAAGGGGGGGTGTACATTTTCGTCACTGCATCTCTCTCAAAATGATTGTTGCGATTAGCTACTACATTTAAATTAAAGGTGTAGTCAGCTATTGCAAACTAAATGTAAGCTAATACACTTGTCAAATTCAACTAAAAAAACTTGTTAAATCTGCCAGTCTGTAGACACTTGACTTGGTCAATTTACTGTTTGAATAATAACCCTGGCAATTATGCATTTCCATCCACTGCCTACATTGGGCCAAACCCCCTGTCTACATAAACCTAATTAAAGGGTTTCATTGGGGGCAGGCTTAGCTTTAACGGAGGGTCTGATAAATCTGTTAACACATAAGCAAATACAGGCAGAATGCAGTGGAGTCCTGCAGTCGCCGGCACAGAGGTGAAAGGCCCAAATCCATATATGGGAATAGCTTTGTCTGTCCGAACCCTCAGGATTAAATGCAGTGCTGCTTCTCAGAAACATAGGCAGGGGAGGGGTAGGGTGGGAAGGGGCGCAGCAGAGTATGCTGCATTCACAACGCCGACGTGTTCACCTCGCAAAGAGGCACGTTCAAATTCATTTCGAATGGACAACGGCGTTTCTCGGCGACGGCGGGCGGAGCTTGGACAACAACAGATCAGAGTTGAGAACTTTTCAACTTTAAGATAATTTTTAGCGAGCCGAGTTCGGTGACTACCAATGGCAGGACAGATATATTTCATTTCGATAGCTAGCTTAAACTCCCTCGCTGTTAACCGGTGCCTGTTCACGGTCCATAGTGTAATAGTTTATAGTTGACAAAATTGAAGTATTTCTACAAACATTTCCCATTCCAAAATATATTTTTTTGAGGGAATGCACACTATTTGTGCGTTTCATTTGACAATGTTTTTACTGTCGACCTCAAGCCAGTTCCGGTTGTCACTGGCGTAAGACAAGCCCACCCCGAGCTGGCGGTTTGGACACTAGAGAGGGCGTGGCGACAGCTCGTCAGCGACTGAGCGACTTGTGAGCTGAACACGTCGGCGCTGTGAATGCGGGGTCAGGGAGCAAGGCCACTAGGCCTGGCAGGCCAACTCCCGCGAGACGACTTTGTCGGGCCAACTCTTCTGGTACAGCCCGCCCGCCGCAGTCCCGTGAGCGGTATGGTGTGGAAAGCTGAGACAACAGGTAACGGTGGGAAAACCATCAAGGAAAAAAATAAAATAAAGGAAGTACACAGAGTCAGCTCGGCGCTGCCAATATCCAGCCTCGCAAGACCACCATGATCTCGCGAGCGTCAGCTTCATTTCGCCGTGAGAATCAGTCTGGAAAGCCTCGGAATCATTTTGAATGTGTCTGAGTAGCAACTGAACTTTCCAATCAGCGTCGTGCTTATAGCCATACGGGCGTGGTTCATGTGTGCCGACCATGGTGCCGACAGCGAAATAGACCAGATGGTTCATCCAATCAACTGCAACAAGTGTTTTTTTGAAAGTACCAGTACAGCCATTCACAAACAGCTTCAATGTACGGCTCCCCAGATGGACTTGTGACAACAATTCCTCTGGCATGTGAGGTTAGCAAATATCGCCTCCCGACTGCAATATTGGCTCTTCCCCCCCCCCCCCCCGAAGCAGCACATTTTCCCAGGGTTTTAAAAGGCTCGTAATGATGCTGGTTCAGTACAGTCAAAGCTGAGGAACGCTGAACTCTCTCATCCCCCTGGCTGACATTAAAAGGCAGCATTAAAGAAGGGAAATTGCTGGAATTATCTCATCATCGAGCATGCTAGGATTTTGTGTTTGCTACTTATTCCTTGAAAACCTTAAAGAGTCCCTTCGGTAGTTGAGCTTCTCGTGAATGCATTAGCATTAGCACCTCGAAAGTCCCTGTGCATTTTGAAAAACACCATACACACAGTAGTGATGATATAAAACACTGGATTGTTGTGGCAGCGTGCTGATGTACTGTTTAATGTAGAAATAATCCACGTTCGTGTATCTGTGTGATTAGGAAAGCATTGACATTCAGAAGATCCCCCAAAAAAATCCAGAAATTACATCAAATTAAATCACAGGACAGGAAGTGACAGGAAGTGACAGGAAGTGAGGTATTAGCGCTACATAGTAGGCCGGCCAATTAAGGAATTGACCAATACCAATGAAAACACACCGCATTTTCCTTTAAGAGCCATATTTATCTTCTGGACAGGATCTCTCCAGCAACATGATATATCCACTGAGCTGGGTCACATGGTCTCCAAACACAGCCCCCCTGGAATTCCTGTTGCTAGAGAGACTGATAAAGTGTAAAGGAGATAGAACTGACTACGGGTTGTCTGTGTCTGTGTCTGTGTGTGTGTGTGTGTGCGTTACACATTTATGACATCACTTCACTAATCTAAACCCTGTCCGTCTTGACGCATTATGCCACAATCTAAATAAGCGCACGCCTGCTTGTTGTGCAGCCAGGAGCATCAGGTAGACCCACCTGTCCTCCGGTCGCTTACCAACATGTGTGCGTGCGCACATGAAACAGCAAAGGAGGGAGGGGGGTAGAATAAAGTCAGCGCTTTAGCCCCAGAGTGGAGGCAGTGGCCCTTTATCCTCCACTGTCCTACTTTAACAGAGCTGCTCTCTGCTCTCGCCCGGCACGACGCACAGCGACTCGCACTTCCCATCATGTGTCTGAGCCAAAGCGCGGGTGAGGGAGGAGAGGGGGGTGAAGAGGGGGGGGGGGGGGGGGGGCGAGAGAGAGAGAGAGAGAGAGAGAGAGAGAGAGAGAGAGCGCGCCATGACCCATTAGGTAATTCCACATATCCATATGTTGTATCGCTCTATCAGCCTTTGGCCTGGTAGCTAAAGATGCTGTTTTGATGAGGATGGGGGCAGGGGGGAGGTTGGACTGAGCAGCAGTCTGTTACTGGGGATGCCGCCGCAGCCCCGGCAACGCCTGCAAGCAAGGAATAGCAAAGAGACACAGGCAGACATCTGGTTCTGACTCAAACTAAATCAATCAGAAGAAAAAAAAACATCCGAGCGGACTGCTTCTAATACTGCTAATGCAGCCAATTAGGGTGCAAGTCGACGAGTCCCTCCCCACCAAAAATCACACACCGTCGTATAAACTGACCAATACAGTACGAGCATCCCCTTTCACCTTGGACACATACAATCCCGGGGTGCATTTCCCTGCTACCATGACAACCAGGAAGAGCTCTCCCTTTCTTGCTCGTGCTCTCACTCGCCCCATCCATCACTTGTGTTCTCGTTCTCTCTCCCTCTCTCTCTCTCTGTCTCTCGACCGAGCACAAAGACAACCAGTGTTGCACACACAGAAACAGCCAGGCATGCCGCTAGGCAGCATTACCGAGAGCCATGCATTGCAATTGTTGCCGCGACAGACAGACAGACAGAAAGATGACGTAAGCATTTTGAAAAGAGGCCGAGGTGTTTTAGGGGTTTAGCAAACTGTCGAGCATCAACGTGCGCAGGCACGAGCGTTGTATACCAATTAGGAGCCACAGTCCGTCTGTATTTCACTCACACATGCAGACAACCGGCCATTGTCCCCTGTAGACGGATCGTTCGTGGCGAATGTCACTAGCTCTAGGAATTCATAAACGTTATTAAAGAAATTTCAGTTGGAAGACAGTGGCCACAAGAAAGCCTCCTTCCCTACGCCAGAAACCAGACAACAAAGGCTCAAACTGGGCTGTCGTGTGGGAATCGTTATTGACACCATTACGCTGAGGGACATCACCACAGTGTTTCCCGGTGCATCACCTATAACAGGAGCTCTCGACATCACAGGCTGGTTGGAATAACACACATTCATTATTAAGTTTAGTAAGACACCCTTTGGACTAAGGCTACACACACACACACACACACAAAACCTCACAAGCTCAATGCATGGCCGGTGCCATTAGGGGGCACTGTATGAAACGTTACTGCACTTCCGCTACAGAGTTCACTTGTGCAGGTTAAGCTTTGGAATTGGGGAGACAAGAAGAGCCAGTGCAGAGGATATCAGGGCTCCAGACTAACTTCTCCCACTGGTAGCACTGGTGCTACCTACCTTCTCAGTTGGTCGCACCAGCAAGTGATTTGGTCGCACCAGTTTTTATTTTTGTATTAGAAATAGCACGGTGAGTTTCCTACAATGATTATATCTCCACACTGGCATGGGAACATCTCGGGATCCCCCCAGTCAGAGCTTGCTAATGTGGCTTGGGAAAAGTACGTTAGGGGTCCCTTGCTGGAGCTGCTGCCCCCGCGACCCGACTGGATAAGCAGGAGAAGATGGATGGATGGATGGATGGATGGATGGATGGATGGATGGATGGATGGATGGAAGGCTGCTTCTGGCTGCGGTCATGTTGGGTCAGTTTGGAAATTATACAATGTAAAACGAAAATCCCGGCACGTTTAGGCTGTAGGACTGACTACAGCGTATCCGCGGGTCCTATAGGCCTATTTAGTAATATATTATTTTATAATATAATAGCCTAACCTAGTTCAAACAAGAAACTGAAATCGTCTAGGCTACTGCATTTTAATAAAATGTCCATGAATTAATGTTGAGAACATTAGGAACGTGCCTTTAAGAATCCGCCAAGTGTGAGTCTATCTAATTAGTGTGCAAAGTTGAGACAGTGTGTGTTTTTATGTAGATTCTTCTCTTTTTATAATATGATATGTATGTAGGTTGTTGCTTGTTCTAAACGTAGACATCGCCTGAGCGTTTAGAAAGGCGCCCCAAATAAAATGTATTATTATTATTATTGCAAATTAGACTGTGTTGGCATGTAGGCTAGCCCGTGGCCGTCGGTTTTATGTGTTTACTGGTCTAAAATCAGAAGACCTGAAATGTTGCAAATATCCAATAAAGCTCTGCACTGTGTTGCCAGTTTTAGTGGGTTTTTTGGGTGTTTTTTTTTTTGTATAGCAAAAAGCCATTGCAACTATGAATGCCATTATAGCAAAAAGCCATTGCAACTATGTATGGCTACAGTGCAGGATGCTGCACTATTGTGTACAGAGATAACGGGTGCGGTAAACTAGAATAGTTAGTGTAGGCATGTGTGTGACCGTGATTCATGTGCATGCATTTCAAGACCTCGCACCTCGTAAGGTTCGCACAGGGCCTTGCACCCCCCACGCGACGGCACTGCAGCCATGAGCATCAATGGAGAACATTACTCATGTAAAATCGATCTAATTAAATGTTGGCTTGTTACATCTACCTTTTTCCTAGTTATTCGGGGTCGTAATCTTCCGCTTGCCTGACTCTGAGGAGAAAATGATGTAGGCTACTTGCTCTGTTGCGGAGAGGAGGTCGTTAATTTGAAATGGTTCGTTTGAGTGCAGTAGTGGAGCGTGTGGAGCGGACTGCAACGCTTAAAACTGCAATTGTAAAGCAGTCGCACTTAAAAAACTTGCGACTGATTGGTCGCAGTCTGGAGCCCTGTTAGATGTTCTGGTGGTTTGGGGGTTGATAAAATGCCTTGTATTATAGTGTAGAATATGATCTTCAAACAAATGTGATTATTAAAATAAGTGGATCTCTCTATAGATGGAACATGTACCTACCCTTTACCACACCACTACAAGTACAACTATTATTGACATTTCATATGGTTTGCCCAGAGCCATACAGAGAGAGAGCTGCATCATCGCCATTCATTCCAATAGACCGTTTTTTTTTTTCACAGCAACGGAGCCTTAAAATAGTTCCCGGAAGTTAGCCTAAATACTACAAGTACCCTATTAATTATATTTTTTATGTAAATCGGTGAATATTTATTACCATGTTGAAAATGTCAAACTTCCGTTGGCGTAACTCTGGGGGGGGGGGGCACACGCCATAAAAGCGAGAGAAAAAGAAATCCAGGTACTTTTCTCCTCCTCCCCTGGGGATAACTGGAAGCGGTGGTGGCTGATGTAAGGCCCGAGATGAAAGCGAACGCCACCCTTTGTGCGGGGGGGACAGCGTTGAGGGCTGGGCCCTCCACCACAGCCTTTGCACGACAGCGTTAAGCCGGAGGTGGGTCACCGGCGGTGGGGAGAGGGACGCTGCCCGTTGGGAACACAGTTACTCAGACACAGTGTCTCCTGGGCAGACAGGTGTGTGTGTGTGCGCGCTCAATCATCCTGATAATGGACGACATGATGCAAGTTTGTGTTTTGTGCACGTTGACGCATGAAGCGTGCACAAAACACAGTCGAAGGTAAAAAAAAAAAAAAGAACACCACAGCGATTAAATGCACACATTAGCGCATGCACACAAGCTTAAAAAAGATGGGGGGGGGGGGGGGGGTGTTTTGTTTTT
>JAODTR010049959.1:0-18295 GCA_025399935.1 Amblyopsis rosae
GAAAACTGTGCTTTTCTTTCAAAAATTTGGAAATTTCTAAGTGACCCCAAACTTTTGAACGGTAGTGTATATTTGATGTCTATTTGTATGGAGGTAAAAGCTTGTGTACAGGTTAAGCTATGAGTGGAGATATGTTTAAAAACTGCTTAAGTTGTTCAACTGTCAATCAATTTGTCATCTCGGGTCAATTTAGGACATATCTAATTAAATTCCTAATGAGACCCAAAGTATTACATAGAGTTTGTAAACCCCTTTAATAGTTATCAACACTGTAGAAGTAATATATACACCAAAAAAAAATGTTACCCCTCAATTTTAAAATCTACAATCTTTAAAAATGTTAATAAAAAACCCCAATACTTGCATGGGAATTCAAGCAAGACACTAATGAAATTTAGACATGATAAGACTTCATATAGTCAATTTTAATCAATGTTACCATAAAACCTCCATCCATCCATCCAACCATGCATCCATCTATCGTCTTGACAGTTTATCCATTAGAGTCGCACGTAACGTAAAACAAAAATTATTTACATTCATGTTATAAACTGTCCTTTATTTTGTAAAAACCCATAATCTCGTCATTGGAGCACATTTGAACATGGTTTACACTTCACTGATCAACTGAGGAAAAGTACTGTTTGAGGGAAAACAAAGGTGTGTGTGTGTGTGTGTGGGGGGGGGGGTTCATATAAAAAGGCTTAGCCCAGCATACCCCCTCTTATGTGCCCACTGTCACTCAGGCCATGTTCAATAAGCTTGATGTCCTCCAAGTCGTCCTTGATGACACTTATCAGGTGACTCAGACCCTCCTGCTGTTGCTTGAGGTGCTGAGGATGAAGAGGATACGACACCAGTATTAGTCAGGGTAGGCAGGGTCAGGCATTCTCAAGAACGCTTGCTAACTTCAAGCTCTAACAAACTCCCTGAGAAGCTCCGCCGCACACAGCGAAACACATTGTGAAGCCAAGTGGCATTGCTGAGAGCGGTGTTCGCCACTTGTGTTCCTATTTACGTTGCCATGGCTGTGTAGAAGTACCCGATTATTTTTTTCAGCACACAGAACGGTAAGCTAGGGAAATTCAAGGACTTATTTGGTGAATTTGACAAAAAGCGTATTATCTTACAATTGGCTTAAAATAGCTTACTATACCTTTAACACCTAACATTTCAAATATACTATATGTTAAACATGTTAAGAAGTACTGTCTCGCTCTCTCTCTCACTTGTTTGATTTCCCGGAGAAGGTCTGCATCAACGCTGTAGCGCTCCTCTGACCTTACTGCTCCAAAGTGGTTCTGCATGCGGATCTGGGACATGAGCTCATTCAAACGTCCCTGGAGAGTACGAGCACACACACACACACTTCTGTCATAAATGCACGCCTTGATATATACAGTACAGGTGCAGCTCAATAAATTAGAATATTGTATTTCACTATAGAATATAGAACTATTTCACTTTGTGTGTCATTAATCCACCATATAGGAGTTTCACTTTGTCAATTGAAATATTTAAATTACTTTTAATTAACTTATTGAGATGCACCTGTATATTATATATACAAAGGGAATACATACACAAAAGAAATACAGAGACCAGTGCACATTTAACCCTTGTGGCCTCCTACGGCATTTCTGTAAGTTTTCTGCAAAAAGTTTTGGTTATCATTTGGCTGTGTTGCAGCTTGTGGCATGGAACGTTACTTTTTAGTAAAATGTTTGAAATCTAATGTTTTACTAATTTATACTCCATTAATGCATTTTGCACCTTTTCGACACCTTCGTGGCAAAAATGTACACGCACACAAAAAATAGCTATCATCATACATCAATATTACTTTTTTTTGTATGAATTACTTAAAACCACACCAGAGTTGCTCAAAACTACCAAACATTCAATCATTTTCAAGGTTTTAACCCTTTAAATGCCAGTTTAATTATTGGAAGCATTTCATTTTTTATTACAAAATAATATTGCTATTAATATGAATGGAAAAATAAAATAATTTTATGAATTGGCCTATAATATGAAAACTGTTGAATCTGGTGGAATACAGTAAAATATATCAAATATATAATTTTCTTCTAAATGAAATGTTGATATTACAGAATGCATGGTTTTACACTGTAATGCAATGATTGATATAAAAACATGTTTTAATGGAAGTCAATGGGGCATTTCTGGCCACACAGGTGTCCAGCAGGAGTATCTGGCACTACATAAACAAATACTAATGCAATCAAATCAATGTTGTTGCTATCTTTGACATATCTATAGCCCTTTTCACACATATGCTGTATAACCCTGCATGTTACAGGGGCCGTTCCTGCACGGGGTAATGTGTGAACAGGAACAGGGGTCGAAAAACCTGTTTATCTGCTTCCAACATCGCGACCTAGTAACAGTCCATGGAAAATGCCGGTATGGCTGAGATGTTAACAAACCGATGCAGGACAAGCACTTTGTGTGTGTGTGATAGATATATATATATATGGCCTAAAGCTGACAAAAGCGTAAGATCGTTCTTATAATACATCCATAAGTAAGATGGGAGGGGAGGTAAGACAGATAGGTAAGACAGGACATATGCTGAATACGTTTATTTAGAAACGCAAATTGCGCGAAGCAAGCTCAAAAGTAATCTGTAAAATCTCCTGAAAACCTTTTGTTTACAGTGATTGGCAGCATGCATAGAGTGTTGCATTAGCTACCGCCCTCTGCTGGACTGTTCAAGCTATTGTACTATGCCGGATTAATACACAGCATGCATGAACAGGCTCAAGAGGTACATGTTCCTGGATGGAGCTGCATGTCTGAATAGAGAAAATCCATAGCTGTGCCTGCACGGTCATGCAGGTAAGTCACCAGGAACAATGTGTGAAAAGGGCTCAAGGCAAAAATCACCACCAAAGTCCCTTTCCCCTACAATTACTTTATGGAATTTTCTTATTTAACTTTTTTTAATATAATTAAACTGGCATTTAAAGGGTTAACATCCTGAAAATTTTTGAAAATTTGGTCTGAAGTTGTTTAAGTGATTCCTCCCCCTTGTTAATTATACATGCATGTGGTGCTGACTTACTCTATGTAAATATGCTCACGTCCATATGGGGGTCTGTACCATACAGACCATACTCACCTTGAACTGGGTTGGGGCATTGAGCTCTGACTGAATGGTGTCCAGCTGGACCCTCAAATGCTCCTCGTCCACCTGGATGGCATAGCCACTCTTCCTCTGGATCTCCTGCTTGATGAGCACCTGGCAGGGGAACACAAGGAAGGACAACGCGTGAAGGTCTACTCAACGTGTGGAAATGTATTATGTTAACTGGCTCATTAGAATGGGATGAGGGCAAACCATGACTCAATTGATTTCAAATTAAAACGCATAGCTCCTCTGTGAGACTGACCTCTATCTCACAGCACTCCCGAATCTCTTGGCAAACTTCTCTCTACTTTCTAAAATAAAAGGTATTGTGCCAAGAGTGGGTCTTGGCACTAATATGTTGGTATTTCATGATACTACTATATGATGCTTAGCAATTGCGAAGCGATTTTGCCGGGGTCACACTACACGATATTAGCCCAGTTTTCCGCTCGCCTAAATGTTCAAAAGCCCTAACTCGGAGGGCAATCACAGGTCGCTCCCGTGAGCGACGATAGTGTAGTGTGAACTGTTTACAATGCGAGCTGAGAGTGTCGGCAAAGAGTCGCAAGGCCCGACATATATCTAGCAGGTTAAATTTCTGGACCTGTCGGGACCTGTAGTATGAACGATGCTGTGACTGGTAACGACAGCGGTGACGACCTACAGCCAATGAGCAATACAACTAGATGAAAACAAGGGGGAGGAGTCAAAGCCTTTGGAATCATTTGAACTTCTTGAAGAAACAGCAGATACTGGAATAATTTAAGTCTCTCGGAAACACGTACCCCTTGTCGATAACGCTTCATATTTGAAACGTGAAACAAACTCCAAGCCCCCGTTTGACTTGGTGGGGTGAAACATCTTGTAGTGTGATCCCCTGTCGCCGGTCAGTCACGTAGTGTGAATCACACGACGACGTCCAGACACCCGATAACAAGAGAGACAGCCGTGTACTGTGTGCTGCACATCCATCTAGCCACTTTGACAGTCGCGTAGTCTGAAGCCGGCATAAGACAGTCCTGATGAACGCAGAGTGTGACTCCTACAGGGGTTGTTGACACAGGTGTAGTGGAGCAGCTACCTGTAACACTCTGTGAGAGAGGTCCATCAGCTTCCTCTTGTACTGGGCGATCTTGGCCACTGTAGTAGCCTGGTTCTTCTGCAGGTCACTGATGTCATCGGAGATAATCTGTCATGACAGAGGCAGACCGAGAGCATTTATACACACAAATGTATGCGCTGCAAAGTGTTCAAATATATAGGCCAACATCTCGTCACTCACGTCCACTCTGGTTTGATGCTGTTTGGTCATCTGCTCTTGGATCTTCAGCCTGCGAAGCAACTCCTTAAAACCGACCATAGGTACGGGTATTAACCTGCAGAGTGGGATAAACATGTCTCAATAAGCCTGCAACTCACCCAGGACACATCTACAGTCAACTTAGACAAACAACTGACTTCTCTGGGTCGGGGTTATCCACCTTGGCCTGCTCCCAAATGATTGGGTCCACACCTGCGAATGAGGTGAGTGAGTTTAATGATGGCTGCAGTAGCACAGTTGATTGGAAATGACAGCTGCATACAGCAGGGTGCCCACTCCAAGTCAAATGGCAGATCCTATTACTTTATTCCCCGATGTTCCCCGACAAAAAAATCTGAATTCCACGACGTATAATGAACGGAAAAACAGACCACCAAAACGGTGTGTGTTAAAAAGAAAAAAGACGCATCGATAAACGCACTTAAAGTGAATGATGATATCTCGCATTGGTACTGCTCATGTAAACACTCAGTTTGTTGGCAAATAAAATGTAAACACGGTGCAAACAAGATTTCCTGACATTCCATGATGTGACCCAAATAAAAAAAAAATAATAAAAAAAACCTAATCCCCTGATCCTCCACGTTTTTTCTAATAGACTTTTCCCACAGACATTACAATCCCACGATACTCCAGAACGTCCATTGTTCCAGTGGGAACCCTGCCGCCTGCTTACCTGCGGGAGCGTTGTGCAGCAGCTGCTTGCGCTGCGCTGGGGAGAGCTCTGTGCGCGTGACGGTCATGATCACGCCCAGCTGCGCCAGCTGGGCCTTGATGTTGGCCTGCTCCAGGTAGCAGAAGAGCGTGCTGGCCGGGATGCGCTTGGACGTGCCGTTCGGGGAGCGCTCCACCACATAGGTGATGACTTCGCACCTGGGCACACATTACGGACATGTTGGTACTGGCTGTTGTACTGGCGAAGCTGTACAACTCCACCAGGTGGTGCTGTGGAGCTATGATGTCAGCCTACCCCCCCACCACTTATTGAGAGATAGGGCCACCAGGTCATCTCCATAGCGACAGTGTTCTTCATATACATTTTCAAATCCCTGACATTTTTTTTTGGGTTAAAGGTATAGTCAGCTATTGCAAGCTAATTGTAAGCTAATACACTTTTTGTCAAATATCTCCTCGCATTCCTGTAGCTCACGGTTCTGTGCGTGCCTAAACAATAATCCTGAACTTCTACACAGCCATGGCTGTAAATAGGAACATACACAAGGTGTAACTTCTGAGGGAGGTAGTTTTGATTTGAGCTCAAAATTAGCAAGGGTTCTCGAGAATGACAGAGCTTGCCTTTTTAATTCATATAAAGTGCAAACATGCTATATACTGAGCAGAATCCATAACTTGCACAATGCATGGTGTTTGGATTTAAATTGCAAACACGCAACTGAATGAAGCACACATTCTCGCACGACCCCCTGGAGTCACAATGTACAGTATGCATGAGTGCCATCTGTGGCCAAATATGGAATTGCACTATCTCAAACAGACTGAAAAACAATGGCTAGTTGTTTTATTTCAATCTTCAGCTCAGGAAAAATACATAGAAGCATAACCAGCTTGTTATGTGCAAACCAATAAAGAAACTAAACAAATACAAAATGCAAGGCAAAGAAACGTACTGGTCGTCAGGCAGGGCTTTGACGCCCTCGACATTCACTGCGAGCGTCTGGTTGCTTCCCAGCACCTTGTGGAGGGACTCCACCAGGTGCTGCTGCTGGGCTCTGACGTCAGCCTCCCGCCTGTTGAAGGAGAGGGCCACCAGGCCATCCTCGTCCTTGCTGCCAGGCACACAGCTGTAGCCCACTGCCTGTGGAGCACACCACGCTGCAGGTGAACCACCGTCCCCCACAGGGCCGCGTTCGCACCGCCACCCCACCCCAGACCCAGCCTCTTCCGTCCATTACCATATGTCACATAAGCAACTCGGTGCTGACCGTCTGATACATACAGCCTCAGAACAAAATAGCAGCAGTTCCTCAAGATTTTTTTACTAACTATACATTTATATATTTTTTTACTTACAG
This sequence comes from Amblyopsis rosae, assembly GCA_025399935.1. Classification (NCBI taxonomy): domain Eukaryota; kingdom Metazoa; phylum Chordata; class Actinopteri; order Percopsiformes; family Amblyopsidae; genus Amblyopsis; species Amblyopsis rosae. Next base: position 6,509 of record JAODTR010049959.1, read on the forward strand.
GTCATTTATGTATTTGTATTTATAGATTTGTTTTTTTACATTCACAGTATATTTACATCATTACATTTTAAAGAATGTAATCTAAAGAATCTAAATTTTTAGCTCGACTAACATTCCGGAAGTGAGGAAGTCGGCTGTCATTGGCTCTCACTTCAAGTCAAGTCTGAATCCGTAATTCCGGTGCGACGCCAGTGCAGTACAATATTTACTAATTTCAATTGGTACCTTTATTTTAAGACGTAACAGTAGCCTACTTATCTCTCGGTAAGTCCACCAACAATCTCCTCTGTGTAAGTTTAACGCCCCACCCAGTTGGTGGTCGCGCGCGTCAGTCAAAATACCTCTCCCGTCAAGTAGCATTGGCGCAGTTAGCCAGCACTGTGTCCCAGACGTCACGCTCTGTTAGACTACCTTGAACCTGCAGAAGGGGTTCTCCTGGGTGAAGTCGACGGGCGGGGTGTTGTTGCTGTAGTAACCCTTGCCTGTGCCCCAGTAGGCCTGCAGCTGGTTCCACTTGGCGAGGATGGCGTCGCGCTCGTCGCCCAGCAGCGTGGGAGCCGACAGGGCGCTGACCTGCTGGTACAGCAGCGTGGGCTGGGCCTGCTGCTGCTGCTGCTGCTGCTGCTGGCCGAACAGGCCTCCTGGGGAGCAGGAAGGACCACAGCGTATTATGGAATAAAAGCCCCCTGACATGCATGCACACATGTGGAATTATTAAATAAAAGATCCTTGAAATATATAAAAATAGTCATTTGAAAAACGTAGTTTTGAAATAAAATGTTTTATTTACTTTTTTATTTTTAAATATAAATATATATATATATATACACCTATAAATATGCTTAGATTTCATAAGCATATTTATTTATTTCCGTATTTTTTTAAATGGCATTCCATAGTGCATTGAACATAGAACATTGTTCTCGATTATTGACCACATGATCAATGTTATCTGGAGAGCTGGCCAGGGCAATTACATCCCATAACGTGAAGGCCTGTTGGCTACTGAAGGACATTCCAACAGTGTCACACACGCACAAACATTTTGAGAAATGTTACCATTCATTCAAACAGGACATTTTTTGTGATTATATTTGTGTGTAAAGCCATTGCTACATTCACAATTAGATTACTTAAGGTTATAGTTTTAGCCCATTACGTTAGCATGTACTTTCTGTTGTCGGGAAAACAATTGCAAAGTTAGGCCTATTAAAAAAGATATTCTATTCCCAAATATTTGGCTGTACCTCCATATTTGTTAACTCATATGTGCTCCTTGGAGGACATTGTAAGCATAGGGCCCTGCTTTGCCTAGATATAGCCTCTCAAATTGCACTAAATAGCTGCATTTCACTTTAAAATCTTGAAAAATGTCTTAGAACCCTAGAAGGTTTGAGGTCACCCCCCAAAAGGCCCATTTTCACCCAGGAAAAACCCTGACATGGGTGGGTGATAAGCTTGTAGTTACAACGTGCTCTCTGGAACCCGTTTGCCATTGATGATTATAATAGAACTATATTTTGAAGTGATCGATGTAATGTTCTCTGTCTTATATCTCGCTGTACGTGAAAATCATCAGTCCCGTATTATGTTGTCACTGTTCTGGTACCTTGCTGCTGTTGACTTGTCTGGATATTGAAGCCTCCAAACCCTCCCAGGCTGCTCGTTCCCAACCCGGTCCCAAATCCTGTGGTCCCAGCAGTGGTTCCCGTACCAAGGCCAGAGGAAAACCCAAAGCCTTTGTTCTGAGTGTTACCAAACAGTCCTCCTAAATCACACATGCAAACACAACACAGTCAACAAAACATAAAGAAAAATGTACGCCTGCAGAAAACACCTGATATGGGAATTGTTCTCCTGGCTCCCAAAGGGCCAATTATATTACAAAAAGGGGGAGCAGACTTAATGTCAAACTTAGGGAGACACCTTGTGGCTATTTCGATACATGACATACTTAGTCAGGCCAGCCAAATCTGAGCAGACTAAAGCCCAGCAGTAAATTAATAAGTGAGAACGTAGGAAATTATAGATCCACGTCTTCTCAATGTGGTGAACAAATATGTTTGTGTACAAATGTTACATAAGCTCACATTTAAAACCATGTTATTCGGGACAATGGCGTTTGCCATCGAGGGTAACTCATTATCAATAGTCTTAATGTAAGGTGATAACTCCTACTGTTGCTATGCAACTCATTACAATGTGCAGCATGATACTTCTTTGCAACAGCCGCACTAGAATTATGTATTTCAAGTTACTAAAGTTGGCTGTGTCGCACGCATTAAAATCATGAAAGACATGCTTAAAGGGTCATGCTATTCCCAGCCAATGTTGGGAATGTCTGCTCCGAAGGCTTGCCTGTGGCGTTGGCCTGTGCGGGAGTGGCGAAGCTGAAGGTGGACCCAGGCGCAGCAGACGTCGTAGCCGTGCCGAACCCCCCGAACGCACCTGGGAAGCACAGTACAGTGAGTTAGGTAGCCAAACAGAAGATGCACTGCCTCGAAACCCACTAGGGACTGATGGGCGTTGCATCTTCCTTTACGGGCGGGTGGGATGTCTTGTGTTGCATTTGGTGATAATCTTTTTATTCACGTTCGCATTTAAATGCATTGTGACAGGCTGAAATGCATTGACAAACGTTATACAGACTGAACAGTAGTGTGGGAAACCAAGTGCATTTTTTTTTCCTGCCTGTAATTATTTATTGTGGATTTTTTTTAATGCTATTATTGTATTGAAGTAGGATCATTTCTGACAAACTTTTCTGACTGACAACATTTTCATATGTTGATGTTCATGGATTTTTTTTTAAAGTATATATTTACTATTAGTCACACATTACATTATTATTAAAGCCGACGCTGTCAGCTCTCAAATGCTTTTTATTTTATGTATTTATCTGCTACACAGGCTGAGAAATGTTTTTATTAGTAAAATATCAAATCTTTTTTTTAATCCTTCAGGATTTAGGGAGTCATTTTTACCCGAACCCTTAGTCCTTAACGGGTTAAGAAAACACTCAGATTAGATAAGTGATGTGGAAATAAAAAGAACCAAAAAAAGAAGCGATTGAACGTTTGTCATCACAAAGAAAACCAAATGACACAGGGCTAATATCAACTGAATGCAAAATGCTATAGTATGTGAGATGAATGGCATAGGCACAACAGAACACAACTTCTCTTAATAACTTCATGCAGGAGAGAAAAAGCACGACGACTGCACCACACAGCTGTATGATGGAAAAACAACAATGTGTTCATGTAGACAAACAGCGTGCTGGGTTATTAGTAGGGATGGCACGATCCAGTTTTTTCAGTCCTGATACCGATTCCAGTGTTAAATAAAGTTTTAAGTTAAGTTGCAAAGTAAATGACAGCCTATCTCTATTTTAGGATGTATATGATTTTCAAAACCTGCTACTGATAGTGTGGCCTGTGTAGGTTAAACATGGCTGATGCTTGACAGTAGACCTACATGTGTAATTTAATTTAATTGGATTAGCCCCATGAATCGGTTACAACCGTCCAATTGTCACCGATACCAATCCAGCTATTTAGGTCAGTATCGGACCGATTCCGATCTCTGTATCGTATCGGTGCCATCCCTAGTTATCAAGTCAAATAAAGCCAACCGTTATCTGCCTGTGCTAGCCAGGCTATTACCAAAGTATAAAACTGTGCCAGTGGTAGTGCCTGTACCAAAGCACCCCACATTAAAGCTGACTGCTGCTGCGTTGGTATTTAAGACAAACTCCACAAAACTAAACCCACCAGCAGTGGAGTTCCCGGCTCCCAGTCCCCCAAATCCTGCAGCCAGTGGTGACAGGCAGCAGGAAGGAGAAGAAGAAGTGGTATGGTTGTGTTAGATTATGAAAGATGGTGGGAAGGGTGGGTTCGTTTAGACCGATTGGTGAGTGAAAAGTAATCTGCAGTGATGTGTGGGTTCAGATAGGCTCATCAGAAAACCTTGTGGGTGCGGGTGGGTCAAAAAGTGGCAAAGCAGCATTCTGACCAAGATAGAAATATCTACTGAAACACTGCGTGCAATGCGCTGTGCAGGCTCTCCGAATTCCTGCGATTAAGCTATTCACCTTCTCTCAAACACACACACACAGACCTATGGCACAGATGCATGCACTGCAGATCCTCTCACACCCTGGCTGTCAATCTTCATTAGGCTACCAAATAGTAAGGTTTGTTAATTTACATGTATCACATATCTCTGTGCACCTGATATAACAATGGGTTTGTTTGTTTGTTTGTTTGTTTAGTAGCCTAGATGCAAATGTGCAACTGTCAGACAGCCTACAGGCTATGCAATCAATGTAGCCTACTGCTAACAGAAAAACAATGATTAAATAGTTTAGCCTACTGCTCACACACCTTGCTGTAGCCTACCGTGGCTTTGCAAAACATTGTATACGCCAGTGTCTGACCCTTAGAAATGTGCATTGAATTAGTAGTAATACTAATAATACTAGTAATCTGCCTTGGAAGCAAATAAGCAATCCACTTATTAGCTATGGTGTGCTGCCAATTGTGTACACCTTACCAGTGGTGGTGGAGCCAAACCCAAATCCTGGGACCGCTGCAGTGGTGGTGGCAGTCGCCCCAAAGCCGGGGGCTGTGAGTGCTGTGACAGAACAACAGTAAGCACCATTACCACACCCAGTGACAACAGTGGTTGAGTTACACACCCAAGTACAGACAGAAGCACCTTTTTGTAAACTGACCCACAATCTTAACCAGATAATACTATTATGCTGGTTTTCCTCACAGTTGACCAGCTATGCCTAAAAATCAATGGACGAGGAGGAGGAGAAGAGAACAGCTCTGATTGTGGAGCTGAGATATTAACTTACTACCAAATCCCGAAGAGGCAGTGGTGGTGGTGGCAGCGGTGCCAAAGCCAAATGCTGTTGATGCGGTGGTTTTGGCACCAAATGAACCAAATGAAAATCCAGACGTGCCTTTATAATAAAACAAGAATGCCTTAAGTGTGAAATGTAATGACATGAAGCAAGCAAATGAGATGAGATTATTTAAATTACACTTGAATTGTAAAATGTGTGGCAACTTTGTGACTTTGTATAGAGATAAATACATATTTTATTCAAGCACATTTGAGTAATTTAGGACAGTTAGATTACTGCTACGTACCACTGCCCCGTAATGTTTTGTTTTTTTCTCTCCAACACCTGACATTAAAACATTTTGCCTTGTATATTTACTTGTTATTAATACCGTACTGCAATGCATGGTCAACATCGCAAATTGGAAAAACGTAGGGCAGGCTCATTGGCCAATACATGCAAGTATTCATGTTGTACATTGTTATTCTGATAGGTAGCACACACATATATGATTTAATACGCGTACAACAAACGCTACTGTACAGTAATGTATCATTAAATCATAGCCTACATACGGTACATTATCATAGATCATTAATGATTTCTATGCGTGTCAAGAGGCAGCTAGCGGTAACTAGCAAACATAAAATGTTAGTTTATGTTCCTAAGGAATACATGTTGTTGCGATTGTAAGTAAACCAAAGTACTTTGCTTTATATACATATAATACAAATTCCCAGTACAATAGAGCTAATTTAACTAAAAAACAACCCCTTACTTGCAATTGGATTTGCTGCGGCGCCGCCACCAAAGTTAAACGCCATGTTTACACTAGTCCCTTGTAATCGTAATCCGGGTAGAAACAACAATAACGATGAACAGTTCTGTATCCAGATACATTCTATTGCTCGCACGTTGTATTAAAAAACGATCAAACAAACGCGTTGCATGTTGGAAGCAAAAAAGCTCAATGCCTCCTTGGATATATATGTGTAAACAAAACAAAACATGAAATGTACGATGATATTAACGTAGTTTTTATTTTATTTCAGTGTACATAGTTTGGTTATGCAGTAGTAGTAAAATCCTTGAAAATTAACTAAAATTTAGAACTAAAGTGATGTATTAATTAGGCTATACAATTTACATGAGTTTTATTTACAAAAAGCCTGATACTTTGTGATTCACATGCTCATTTAGAATTAGGCTGTTTCTCCACAATAACCATATAGGTCTAATACTTTATCTTATAATTCAAAGGAACTTTGGATGAATCAACCATTTGTCATTTTGAGGCTAGAGGCACAAGTCAAAACTCAAAACAAATCAATGTAAAATAAAAATAGATAAAATTCTAGAAATTAAATACTTAAACACTGTAGTACATGTCATTCATTATCAGTGCTGGGCAAGTTACTCAGGAATAGTAATAAGTTGCCATTTACTTATTACTCCTTCAAAAAGTAATATTACAATTACTGGGTATTACAAGTAATTAGTTACTTTGCTAGATACATTACTTTCACAATCACTACCCTGCCTCACCCCTTCCTGAAAATCTATTGGATTAGTAATTATATTACATTCTTGAAAAAAAAAAAGTTAATTACACTACTGCCCAAATGCCCAAGACTGTTATTTCATTAAATGCAACATTAAGATTTCCCAACTGTTATTTTCTTCATTGGAGACATACAGCATCACTTTAAATGTCAAAATGAGCTAAAATCATTGTGCACTATGCTTACTTCAAGGCCTAGTTACACTTTTCACCCACTGCTGTAGAAAAATATAGGCACCACCCGAATCTACTGTAACTAGAAGAGCAACATCTGTCACAAAGAGTCTTCTCAGAAAATATTCAAAGGCAAATTATGTGAACCAGTGTTAAAACTATATCTCTATCAAATATCTTTATTTTACAGATATACCTTCTCAGTAACTATTCTTCAAACCGAGCAAACATATCTGAAATGCAACTGCCAGACCACTAACATGGCTGCTCTAGAAGTAATTCTCCTAACACACACACAAAAGCAGTCATAAGTGTAAATGTACAATATTGCAAGGTAAATACAGTTATTAACCTCATGCCAAAATATAGTGCAGTCAAAAAGAGAAGAAAAAAATAAGCAAGTTAGTCTTTACTAAAACATCTATAGGACAAGCTCTCATTCAGAGTACTGAATTAATTATTCTGTAAATTTGAAATGAGGGACAGTGCTAAGGTTCACTTTGGCACAGGAGAACATGTGAAATGTTACACCTCTACAAAGCAAATTCATTAATTAAATTGTTCTTCTATTTCATATTCACAAATGCAATGAAACACAACTTCACAATCAACAGTCATAAACCGCATTTTATGTGATATGCATCCTCGTCATGAATGTAGAGGTATGCAAGCATTTCAACACATTTGATATAATATACAGACACACACTATCAAAATGTATGTCAACCCCTCTCTATACAGTGCACAAACAAGGAAACTAATCAGTAAAATAATTCAATTTCCATAACAATGAAATAAGGCTGCATATTAATATTTTGCTGAATCAACCGATATAGCTAGTTCTGGCGATTTTCTCCCATCACCTCCCCTCCCCCTTGTAGGAGTGGCCCGAGTGTGTTGTATGGAACAGAATACCTCTGTTTATGAAGACATAACCCTAACACCCAGTGAGATATGTATGTATGTATGTATGTATGTATGTATGTATGTATGTATGTATGTAAAGATGGAGAAAGACCAGATAGTGAGGAAAGATCACCAGTTGTTGAGGTTTCAGGGCTTTTTTGGCATAGGACCAGCATAGCTACCACTTTCCTCAATCTCTAGTCCAAGAGGTGGTCTCTGTTCAAAGGCATGTTTGGCAATTGTTTATTTTTCATTTATTTTTTAGAAATCCATATCAGCTGTGCTAGTGTCACGGGGAGACATAATATATGTACCCATGGTTTAAGTTAAGTACACCTGCTAATTACCATTTCGTCCCCTCCCTTAAAGCCACAATGTTGAACTTTCACTGCAACACTTTGTATCCTAAAGGAGGACACAGGCTAACTGCGTGAATGTAACCTACTTAGCTTTGCTAAGCATATCTGTTGAGGTAAGTGTGTGGCACTATTGTGCACCAGTTTTAATGTCGCACCTAGAACTGCAAACTAATGAGTAGGGTGAACCTGTATGCATGTCAATCAGCTACTGTAAATGTAGCAGTGGAATCCAAATAAGTCAAGATTGTAGCTTTAAAGAGGTGGGTCTAAGCAAATAGACTCTTCACACAGGTTGAGTTTTGACTACAATTCCCTCCCTCCCGCCACCCCACCCTCACTGCCACTGTTCTCTGCCTTAAGACGGAATGTCGTCCACTTTAGGAGTCATGTTGATGTAGCTGCCATTTTGGGTTTCCTCCTTATCCTTTTCGGTGACTGGACAGTAAGTTGTGTCATCGTCTTCAGCAGCGCTCTGTGTATCAGCATAAACATAACATGACGTCACCACATAAAAGAACACACCACATTTTAACGTAAGCGTAGTTTAACTTGTACTGTAGGAATAGTGTACTGTATGTGTGACGCAGCAAGTTCCTCTATTTAAATATAACATGGAAATATTTGTGTGTACACGTGCAGTTTTGCTGTCAGGGCACAGCCGTACTACATTACTGATATGAAAAAGATAAAAATAAAATAAAAAAAAAGTAATGTAAATATTTTTAGATTATGCCTGCCAGTCTAGTACCACATTTCTAATAAAATAAACAAAAAATTTAAATAAATTGTGGGTACTATAGTAGCAGATTCTAAACAGAGGTACCCAGACCACCTATATACACGATATAAACAGGATCAAGCTTATAAATTGCTCCATCAGCCTTGGTATTTCATATAGAATAACTTATAGCAGACTTACAGGAGCAGCATAGTGAGCCTTGGTAAAGACAATGCGTTTAACTTCATTCTGCACAAGAAGATATACATATACACATGCGCGCTGCTGTTAGTTGCTGTTAGCATGTTGAGCAAACCAAATCAATTATGCAATGATCATCCCACATTCGTAAAATCGTTTATGCAACAAGCAAACGGTTGTTGGCAAAAAATGAAATAGGCAGGCCTTCAGCAAACAGTAGTGTGGAAATACTTTAGTGCCAATAATGCAGTATGTACAACCAGGCTAAGCGACCTGCAGTTTAACATAGCATTTACAAGGACTGGCCTAGAGGTGTATTAAAAGCTGGATTTGCAAGATTCATGTAGAATGACTACTTTAGAAATAGGGATGGCACAGATACGATACTGATATCGGAAATGGGTCCTATACGGACTTAAATAGCTGGATCGCTATCATTGACAATTGGAACCAATCTATGGGGTTGATCCAATTAAATTAGGCCACACCATCAGCAGCAGGTTTCTAAAATGCAAGTCCCAAAATAGAGATTGGCTGTCATTTACTTTGCAACTTAGCTTTAAAACTTAATTTAACACTGGAATCTGATTGGTGCTCGGTATCGGCCGATACCCAAAGTGCCGGTATCTCTATCAGGACTGAAAAAAAACTGGATCGTGCCATCCCCATTTATAAATGTCATGTAGAATGTTCAAATGTCTTTTACCTCTTGAAAAACAGGCATCTCTTTATACAGTACATGTATGTAATTCCAGTGTTATTTTAGTTGTATTTCTTTCTCACCATTAAATAGACCCGACTCACCCATGCTGTATTTGTGTTGCAGGTATATAACAAATAAGTGAGCTCCCGCCATTTTGATCATACCTTCTGTTTGCGGGCATGAACCACGAGGATGACGAAGATGACCAGCAGGATGGCGCCCAGGGCCACAATGAGCAGGGGGAAGTTGGACACCGCCTTCTCGATAAGCAGAAGTTTCTGCAGCCTCTCTGCCGATGCGTCGTCAATCACCACAGACTGTGGAGGAAGGTCAACAATGCAGGTTCATATCTGTTATCACAATTATTACATGATATTCTTCAAGGAGGGGAATGGGGGAAACCAAAAGTGGGGCCTATTCCTCCCATTCGTAAATTAACACTTTACCTCGTTCAGAAACATCACAGGGAAGACCGTATCGTTCAGGCCACGTGTAATTCTGTAACATTATTTAATGGCAAAATTATATAGTGCAAAATGTTCATTTAGTAGTGTGCAGTTTGATATACTCACGGAAAGCCAGAGATTCGGTTGATCAAGATGTTTATTTGGGCCCTCTTATTTGCACGTACAGGAACCCCGGTGATCTGTCAGCAAAAAAAAAAAGAAGTGTTATTCGCATTTGATTTGACTAGCTAACAAAACCAACCAGCTAGCAAAGAGATACTCAGACAGCAAGTGCAAGGATTAAATTCACACTGCAGCTAACACACAGTATACCACTAGGTGGTAGCAGTAGCCCTTTATAAGCCAATCAATTGTTTAAAATTGTAACCTTGCCAATATTTACAGGCCAACTCATTTCAGATTGTCCATCCACAAGAGACAATGCCAAGAAAATGACTATTCCACCAATATCCCCAGTTATATCACAGTATATCAGTACACGCCACTAGCGATGGAAAGTCCGGATCTTCCTGGCGATCCGGACCTTTGAATCTCCTTCAGTGTAAAGAACGGGTCCTTTTTATGAGTCTTTAATACATCTGAATATGCTGTACACAAGCTCATACTGTATCTGCATAGCCCAGGTGTTGCTCCACAATGCTTTAAAGGAATCCAAACAAATGTCTACACTGAAAATACAGCAGAATATCAGTGTGCAGCCAAAATATCCAGAGGTGCATACGTTCAGTAAAGGGGACTGATTAAGACCTTCCAGCACATTCTACGGCTCAGAACCAGTGTAAATGGGTGTTGTCCAGCGTCCTACCCTACCGGGTTGAGGTCCAGGAAGGTTTGGTGGTGCCCTTTTTGAGGCGACAGCCCGACAAAGGCATCTGGATACTTTGAGTCAGCGAGATAGAAATGTGGGAAGGAAGCCACAACCGGGGCACCTACACACACACACACACACACACACACACACACACACACACACACACACAAGGAGAAAGAGTTAACTCAAATGTCATTCCATACTGACCACATTTGAGTCAGTCACAGTTGGATGACCTCTGTCTGCACCACTCCCTACAGTTTGACCAATTGCTGATAGCATGGGGAAGTGAGAAAGAGGAACTAGCAGAAAGTGGTGGCACACATTCACATGAAGCCCCTGGAATGTATGTCAAGGTTTCTGCGTCAGAGGTTAACCACTCCAACTCACTGGACCAGGGGACACGCCACTGAGGTCACCAATGCACATGGACAGGCCACACAGCATTTAGGAGTAAACCCTTATGGAAGTGGAACACGCAGCGATTACCACGGCATGCCTAAAGAACACGGACTGCGTGTTCTCTGCTGCCCTGGTATGCTCACCCAGAAACAATTGAGAAGGGCTATGGATGTACTCTGAGCTCATCTCACACACAGCTCTGACCTTACACCTACAATACACATACAATAGGTATTCACATTTGTAGGGCCAATTATGGGGGCGCAGCTGGGAGAACGTCACAAAGGGCCTCGAATCTTCTTCCTGACATTGTCGAGAACAGACGTTCCCTTGCTAGGCTGCCGACCATGTGGGTGGGTCACAGCAGGAGCAGTCCACCGACAACACGCCTTCAACCAAAAATCAAGGGGGGGAAAAAAAAAAAAACAAAAAAAAAAAAAACTTAAGTTGTATTATGTATAAAACCCCAAAACACAAAAGTAGGTACCCTTTCTCTAGTAATTAATGGTTCTTAAACTGCAGGTTGGGACCCCTCAAGGGGTCACAGAATGCTTTTGAGCAGTGGGATAAAATGTGCAATTTTAAATGGTTGTGAATTTGGGTGGGGGGGGGGGGGGGGGGGGTTGTTTA
>JAODTR010049980.1:0-18292 GCA_025399935.1 Amblyopsis rosae
CCCCCCCCCCCCCCCCCCCCCCCCACGCCATTATCCACCCATTTGTTTTATGCTGAGCGGTATAAAAACAACTGGACAAAGAGGAATGAAATGTAAAAACTCTTATTTAGGGACATTCCTACATGGAGTAACACGTGGGCTATTCTCTTTTTTGCCCATGCACTGTATTTCCTTATTGGCCAAAAACACATGGCTCTAATACTTTGAATTCTGTGCACCCCCCACTCTGAATGTTCTCCTCATAACTCCTTGCAGTCTGGGAGAGTGCCTGCAGGAGTGGCCGCCAACACAAACAGGTATTTCAAAGCAGCAAAGTTTGTGTGGCTTCTAGTCCATCACACCAAAATTGGGAGAAACAGCTTCGCAATCACTCCTCCCTTCGCTGTGTATTGGTTATTCTTGTTCTCTCGCTTTCTCTCTCGCTTTCTCTCTCTCTCTCTCTCTTCCCCCCTACCCCTCCACTAGGTTTTCCGGAATCTTCCCTTTTAAAGCATGTTGACTGCTGAGGAAAAGCATGACTGAGACAGAGAAGCCAAGCTCCCAGCCAATGTCCTTTTGCTTCACAGTTTGATTCAGCCTTGTTATTCACTTCATATAGCGCCTAGGAATGCAATAACAAGTGCAGCATGGTTCTGTATCCTAAACGTCAACCGGCAGCCGTACGTTTTAACTCCGCATGGACCCAAACAGCATGGCTTTATCAGTGGTGCCTCAAAAGACTTGCACCATTAGACCTATTCCATGAATGCATTGTGTCAACGTACTCAGTAGTAAACAATAATAAACGCAACCAAAGAAACATTTGCTGTTCAAATGAACTTATACCATTCTCCTTTAAATCTGTTACGTTTGGCTACGTTTGGATCATCTTGGATGGTCGTGTGGAACTGAATAAATAGGACATTTTATAACAGAGTGGGCAATAAAGTAGCGTACAGTCTCGCAGTTTACAACTAATGTAAGTAAGAAATATGTATACTATATTCTTATGAGACATGATCACCAAAACTTTTACAGATGATGTCACGTGACGGGTCCAAAGTTTAAATGTTGTGTTGTGTAATGTATGTAGTCAAAATAAAATAAAAAGCCATGGTTTAATTGAGATTATTCATTCATTCATTCATTCATTCATCAGATATTGATCTTAACGTGGCTCTATTCTGGCACAGCGTGTTTCTGTCAACCTGTCTTCTGTCCTACCAAAGTTATGTCATTCCTGACGCCGGTGTAAACTATTTACAGTAAGCACCCTGTCAGGGTGTAAGACAGGGCCCATTCACTCCTTAAAAGGAGGCTAGATTGGCTCATGTACCTGTCAGTCTCTGGTACATCTCTGCTTCCCTCTGATGTCATGTAACTAAAACGCACAGCTGAGATCTGATTGGTTTGTTGTAACATGAGTGTACTGAGTGAGTTGTTTATCTGTCTGGGTCTTCTTTTAGTTAGGTTGGGGGGGGAGAAGAGACATTTTAAAAAGACATTTAAGGGCATATTGCCACACCACTAAGTGCTACCAGCGCTGACAATATAAGCCAACTTGACTGTGGCCAGCACCCCTGTACTGGGGGATATCAATAATACATTTGCAGGATTTACTGTAAATGAGGACATGACAATGGTACAGAGATGGGAACAAAATAATGTTTTCCCGTCAAATTGTCCTGAATAGTACGGCCCAGCTATATTCTACATGTATTAACACATTGTGTGAGATTACAGTGTTGATGAGATGTGCCACTATATTTGGGACAGGAGAAGGCACCCTCGTTGACAGTGTTGGCGATCTTGGAATATTATTCTCTGGCTGACGTTTCTCATCCCGAAAAGAGACTGTCAGCAGCTATGACTTACTCCATCACATAGCATCTTACACAATCTTTCTGTTAGGACGTTTAAGTGGTTATGAAGGAGCGAGGACAGCTAGGATTCCATAATTCTTTAGAACATCATTGCTGTACTGTGTGAGAACATTTGTGAATAAAGCTGATGATGACAGACTTACATCCTTGAGCGGTGATATCATGCACAATGCCATTAAGTGTTAATACTGTATGTAGAAATTAATAATACAACATCGTCTTTGATAACATAATCTTTGATTATGTAAAATCATATCATGATTATAATTAACCCAAAGTTAATATATTTATATTTGCATTTCAATTAGACATGTGACATTGATTTGAATTTCGTAATAGCAGTGTATAGTCTAACAAAAGGTATGCCTGTTGTATGCATCAAATGGGAGGTTGCCAGTCACAGAACACATATAAGGTTTATATCAGGTGTCATAGTACACCAGGTTTATGCCAGTTGTCAATACAAAACATAACCCACAGCCTCCTCTACCGATTACATTCCATACAACTCTTTCTGATGAGGGAAATTCGCAACAGTTCTTTCTCAGTACTTATAACATAACAGTTCTGAATCCTACCTTGCTCTTGACCTCGGCAGAAAGTCCAAAAGCTGGGCCGCATCTGAAATGTTGTGACATGACGCTCTGTGACTATTTACAATAGTGGAAGGGAATAAAACAATAGAGATGCAGGTTACACCTCAAAACACTGCGCTGGTATCAACCGTTATTTCTGTAAACCTAAACAATCCGCGTGTGTGGCAGCAAGCAGGGTAATACAAAGTGTGACTTCTGTTCGTCCTGGTGAGGCTTTTGGACAACTTTCCAACACTTTTCTCAATCTTTTTTAAATGCTTCTCATCTGCGCTGCCCCCGTGTGCGGCGTGATTGGCCAGGGCCAGCGTCCAATCGCGACGTTGCCTCCTCATCGGGGTGATGTCACCACTAGAGCATTAGATTTGATCAGTGTCAGTTTTTCCACCAGCAACTCAGCGATGCTGTTCCTTTGTATGTTATCGTGCCTATCGTGACGTTATGTAATTATTTTTATGTTGAAGTCAATTTTAATTGAGAATTACCTATATATCAGACGTATTTAGATGCTGGAAAAAACACAGGCCTACCAACATCTTCCATAAAATTCTTGAAATGCTGAAAAGAAAACCTTCTATTCTAACAGTGACCAAAATAATGTTGAATATATGAGTTAGAAGTTAGAATGTTACAGTTTTCTGTAGACATAGGCGTATACACAACAGAATACTGAATTACAAGTGGAACATACATTAGGAAATTCCATTGTGTTTATTGCACATTTCATTTTGCACATTTTCACAAGTTCAGTGCATACTGGTATCCAGACATACTGTAGCCTCGCCAGACAATCCAAGAGAGATATCTGGTCATGTCAGGTTAATCCAGACAGTGTATACAGTGTAAAATGGGATCTCGTTTTTCTGGGTATGATGCAGTGGTAAAGCTAGCAACTTTAATTAGTATTAAATGGGGTGGTGGAGATATACTGTAGACGCTTTAATAGGCTGTATTAAGCTTAATACCCTTGTGTTTTCAGCCAGGGATACATGACCGTTTCACCATTTCCTTACTTCTTAATAATATAATTTGTTAAATGATGCATGTTTTTTTTTTAAGTTTCTTTTGCTTACACGCTAAACTTTTATAAAACACACAGTTAGTGAAACCTTCCACTTGGGGAGCAAAACCACAGCCCAGATCTGCACAACTATAGGCACATTCTCAGCCTCACACTTCTTGCAAAACACTACACAGTGATTTGCAAAATACTAAACACGCAAAATCTACATTAGACACAGTAATCTAGCAAAAAGTCACTTCTTTGCGATTTCAGAGCACTGCCTTCCAAAGTGCCACACCTATGAAACAATTGATCAAACCAGGCCATCAGGTGAACAGACATGCAGGTGCTTACTGTAACTCTAAACTTATCAATTAGTCAGAAGCACTATGAAAAACTAACTGGTGAGTTTACCTTCTGCAACATAAATGGAAGGTAACATCGTACTGTAGGATGAGGAAAAACATAACTGGCCACAGATCAACAGCATTTAGAATGTCCCAGGCCAATCACAATGTTGCATCCACCACCATGCTATCATAGGTACAACTTACAGTACAAGATGTGAATACAGTAAGTGGGCCACCACATACTCCTAATGTCCCTTCAATCAAGCCATGGACGGTGACCAAACTGATGCAGGGTCTATGCAAGGAAAGCTTTTTCTCACTGTTTTGTGAGAGAGGACATAGCCTGTGATTTGAACGAAATGCTAAGGCCAGGTCCATCTAGGGAAATAAATTATGCTTTGGGTTTTTATTTTTACTGTAATTTATTATTTATCCCAAATGTGTTTGTTGTGTTTACAGTGTACTATATTATATTTTCAGCAGTATATGTTCAGTACTATAGTTAAATGTAACCTTTGGAAATGAATTGATGTACTGTACTGTCTGATTTTACATTGTGGTGCAGAAAATAATTGTGCAGTACTGGTGTATTTAATTTGATCAACACGTACTTTACCAATATCTCTGAAAAAAGCCAACCTACACTATACAGTGTCATTAGAAAAGGATACATGTTAATAGTGTTTTAGATTGAGCACAGCAGTGTATAACTCAAACAGAATCTGATCATATTAACCATGTGTGTGCCATACGGTGACAAAATTAGGTTTTTACAAATGATTGTGTAGTTTTGAATGAAGTGTTTCATTTAGCAAAAGATCTGAGGTGTTCTGCTACTTGTGTGTATGGTTGTGTGAATTGTGTGTAGTGTTTTGTAGCCCCGTTTTCAAAATCGTGTTTAAGCAATCGATAAAAAACTGTAAAACACATACGTATTAACATATAATGTTAATGTTAATAATGTTAATATTAAATTAACATTGTTTTAAATGGAATGTGAATAAGTATGAGCAATACTACTTGGAAAATATAATCATTTTGTTTGTTTCCCCACACAATAATATATATATTATAATATACTGTATAACGACACAGTATAGTGGGACTGGCTCCAGAACATCATGTCTGACCTGCGTGGCATTGTGTTTGGAGGCTCTGTCAGGAAGGCCTGACATCACTAGCAGAACAATGATGTGGTTTTCCAATTTTACTCCAGTGGGCTGTTCCCCTCGTTCACCCTCCGTCCACAGATGACAAGGAAAGGAATTCATGGAATCATGGAGTGGAACACCAAGGCAGAATTCAAACCCACGTGCTGTGTTCTCTCTTGCTTTCCCTTTCTGTGTGTGTGTGTGTGTGTGTGAGAGAGAGAGAGAGAGAGAGAGAGAGAGAGAGAGAGAGAGAGAGAGAGAGAGAGAGAGCGGACACATGTCGAGAACATTCGGAGGAAACTGGGTTAGAGGGGACAAGGATCATAGTTGTGTTGGTGAAGGACTACTGCTGATAAAAGGAATGTACACTAGCTGTTACCTGGCAACAATGCAGCAGTTTAAATCCATTGTTTAAACAGAGCTGAAAATAATATGATAATATAGCAGTTGCAGACTGGCACAACAACACTGGAAGTTTTGTCATTATACATTCGTCCACAACGCAGATACTTTTAAAAGGCAGAACAACAAACAGTTCACGTGTTAATACATATTTTGATTGACAGGTGCGAATGCATGTCACTTCATTGTTTGCAGGACACATTTGTAATTGATATACCCATGTTAACAGTTATTGACAAATGTTACACTTTTGTTAAGAACTAGAAACAACTTTAAAACATGTAAATATGTTTTTACTGTAAAAGATATTTGTATTAAATAGGTTAAATATTTATAACATCAAAACAAATAAATATAGGCCATGCTGTAATAAAATAAGGAGCAAATATAGGTTATGCTGGGTTAAATCCAAATTTGCTCAAATCAAAATAGGCACAATACTGTGCAGGTGTCAAATAACCTTATAGTGACAAAGCTGTAGTACAATCCTTATACTCAATTAACTCACTCAAACCACCTGAAGTTCATTAGAAAAGACTTGCTACAGTGTCAATATTTTATACTGTGTGGCTCTGAATAAACATGAAGCATTTTAATATTGTGCAATTTACACAAAAATACCCAGTGGGGGGATATATCATGCACGCACGCACACACACACAGTTACGAATAACACCAAGCATGGGTCATATAAACAGTTCACAGAGAGAAGAGCCACATGCAAGGAATTCAGGCGCTTTATTTGGGCATGATGGGAACAGATCTTAACTAGCTGCCGGGGACAGCGGTTGAGATGCAATGGCTCGTGAAAGGGGAGCCTCTTTAGACTGTTAAAACTGGCCTGGGATCCCATCATTGTTGTACTGTGGACGAGAGTGCTTGTGTTGGTTCCTCTATGTGTTATTATGTGTATATCATGGATGATTTTATGTTAGCAGACGGTAGCAAAAAGGCTAACAAGGAGCGAATTAATGAATGAGCCTTTTACGTCACAGAAGAGACAAATAATTGTTTGATGATGGGATGTTTATTTAAACGTTTAATTTCTGAAGATATTTCACATGGCCAGCAGCCATGTGAAATATCTGGTTTGGACGAGACATCAAAGCAGAAATATATTTTTATTTTTTTACAGTAGATTTTTACAGTTTCTTTACTGCCTGATTATTTACTATTTGTATTTTCTGAGAAGAAACATATTTCATATTTCATATTTCAGAGAGTGGGCCACAGATGACATGCAGAGCTCAGGGTAAAATATAGTTTCTGAGGGGGAAGGGGGGGTAAGATGTGGACTGAGGAGGACACATTTTGAATCATAATATTTAACCAAATACAACCAGGGCATGAGTGACTGCTAAAGATCAAGAGGGTGGGGTTGTGGAGAGAGAGTGAAAAGAGCTTTTTCACAATCTCAGAGGGACATTTCAGGAGCTCCTGTAAGCCTGTACCTCCCTCTCACATTCTCTGTACTCTCATCCAGTCTGTCTGGCTATTTATGGTAGAAGGTCTCTAGTCCACCGTCACTGCAGCAGAGAAGAATTCAGCAGGCTGGGGTAATTGTCATCATATTTCCAACTCCGGTTAATGCAGCTGTCTGTTTTGTCATTACTTTAAGCATAAATGTTATTGTGTGGCACGCACAGGGACATGATAATAATACACCATACATGTTTATGTTTAGTGAGGTTTGATTGTCTACTATCTTTAGTCCATGTTGTTTTTCTGAGAGCTTAGAAAGCCATATTTCTTTGGAACAATTTAGCAACAGCAACTTTTGTTCTGCCCTGAGTCCTTAGCTGTGGGTGCTTGTTTTTTCAGACACAAAACGTTATGCTAAAGATTTCAGCTGCTCCTGAAATCTTCTCGGTTTAGAATGGAATGTCATTTTTGATACATATTTTTGCTTCCAGGGTCTGGGAAATGTCTGCTTAACGGAATTCCTCCTGAAATAGCCATCCCCTTATAACCTAAACCTAGTTATTATTTCATATAACAACATCTTACTCAATATAAAACTGTCTCGGGTATTGGGGCTATGAGCAAAGAATTGGCTAACTTGAAACTATGTTGTACAGATAGCCTGGTCTTTTCTTCACACAGACAATCCATTTCAAAAAGGTTTGTTGATGAAAAGGACACACCTATGTGCGCATATTATAGGCTAACATTTTTCTTCATGTGCAGCCTACGCCTATGTTACAGTCGTCTTGTGGCCTATGAGTGAAGGGTGTGTAGTGTAACCCTACCCTGATTGTGTACTGCAGCAGCAGAGGTGCTGCTCATTGAGCCAGCTACAGTATGTGACCATGTTTGGTAAAGCACTCCAGACAAGACTCTGACCCAGCCGCTTGTCCAGCTAGTGCATACACACCCTCACAAAGCTGGATTCAATCAGGGCCCCAAAGTGGCTCGGACCCCCCCCCCCCGCCGTCCGTCAGTCCCTTCTTCCAATTTCCTTACTTCATCACCTCATTTTTCCATCCCCATTTCATCCATACCTCCACCTTACCCCTTCATCCCCCCCCCCCCCCCCATCTCTCCCTTTCATTTAGCTACTTCTCTCCATCGCTCTCGCTCTGGCCATTCCTCTCTTCTCGTAAACTGGTGATGTGGGGGTGGTGCCCTCTCAGGTGCCAAATCACAGTAGCTGGTCTTGGCTGGCAGAATAAGTAATGCCTCATGACCACCCATAGCACTACTGTATCACTCCACAGCATTCTGTAGACAAGTACACTGCTGTCCGATGCCGAGCGCACAATGAGCATACAGTCATGCCAACTCTATAGGAAGACCTGAAATAAATTGCATTGGCAAACTTGTACCGTAAAAAATAAGAAAAAGCCAAGCATCCTTTTTCTCCTATACGTCTTCAACTTTATTGAAGAACAAATAAGTCCCGACTCTCAGCTCTATAATTACATGATCATTAGTGGAGGTCATTGTAGTACAACAATCTGAATCACATGGAAACATTGAGGCAGAGCCTGAAGGCCTGCACAGTGTTCGCTGCTTCACATTAAAACCTCCACAATATGACAAAAGCAACAAGAAATTGCAGTGTTAAAATGAGAAATGAATATATACTAGAAGATAAGAAAAATAAAATAAAATTCACTGGCAATTGTCCAAATGTTTTCCCAGAGGATTTGTTAATAACCATAATCATATAATTTACCATCATATCACTATGGTATATTACACTTCCTTAAATATCTATTAAAATCTAGTCCCATTTCAATTCAATGTGCATCTTTAAAGATCAAATAGGTGCTATATTCATTAAGTTCATAAAGAGAAAGCTTAACAAAAAAATACATGATTAAACATGATCCAAAAGAATGCCTCAATATCCAAATACTGTACCATTTATAGACTTGAGAAGTATTGTGGTATGTACAGTCACATTACCAACTCATTAATACAACTGATATAAGTATATTTGTTCAGACAATGGGTTCATTATTTTTGTTTACACCTGTTCACATCTGTCAGGTGTTCTGGTGATTCGTACCAAGCCTCTGAAAATAGTTTTGTTGGCGTCCACAAAGGCAACATGGTTGTTCAGTCCTGATAATACGTACAATACAGGGTTCAGGCATGCAGCAGCAGACGAACAGATCATCTCTTTTGTATTATTTCCAAACTTTAATTACCCCAAAATTATTTTTTAAATACATTCTGCATGGATACCATATTAGTCCAGTAAAACGATTGCCCGTTACTGGTACAATTACACAACATATATCCCAAATTATGTCATTTTAAAATTGAGTAAACCAGTCATGTACCAGAGAGTAACCCCCATCTTAACTCAAAGGCATCCAAAGGTGCGTAAAAACAATACTACAAAATGCATTTTACTATTACTAGTCAGCCAGTTTTAAGGAAACATAATAAAAAAAAATAAAAAAAACAACCTACATTGTAGTTAAAGGTTAACCTGTTGTAGTTTCTTGACTAAACACAATTACAATTTTGTAATTATTCACAGCTTTGATCTTTTTAGTGGCCTGGGCAATGTGAAATGTGGCCAACGATCTGTTAAATTCAATAGGCTAATATATCAAATATACAGTATCTATTTTGTTTTGCCGCCTTATCAGCTTTAACACATTCAGCTCATCATAGAGCCCCTCTCAACATTCACAGGAGAGCGAAAAATAAACAAAGGCTCCAAAGAGGGACTATCTTTGGATTATAATACTTGGCCGGATAATTCATTGTGCAGGCAGGATACAAAAATATATATACACACATTGTATATATTGTATACATACAATAAATAATATAGACAGTGATTACCCGTGCAGGAGAAATCAAAGCGGAGACAAGAATCACTTGATGTTTACATTACAATCTATGTGACTGTATCCCAGCCTCTCTGTGGGTGTCTTTCCTGTGTGACGACGAGCAGATATGCGGTCAAAGGGTTATTGCTCCTTAAAACAGCAACCTCCTGACACCCTCCAGCCCACAAGCGGCTAGAAGATAAACACAGGGAGAGAGGCAACAGTCCCCAAAACGTAACTAGCACTCTACATGGGTACACACTCTCCCCTAAAGAATTACAGAACCAAATATGGATCAGATATGAATTATTTCAATATGACTAAAACTATGTAATAACAAAACCCTCCAACAGCTATATGATACTTTCAGGTATAATGTCAGACATAGGGACACAGGTCCCCCTCTGCTACTTAGCCAGGTAGCCTGTATCTCCATAAGACACGTCACACACACACACACACACACACACACACACACAGAGAGACATGCATACAATATATTAACAGAACATTTCTGAGAATTGTTGCAAGAGGGAGGACAAAAATTGGAGGTCTGGCTTAAAATGTCCAGAACGATCAGTTTAAATGACAGGGGTATTCCGATATTGGTTATCTATCCATTCTACTATATATGCTAAGGTACATAATCAAAATAATCAATCTTGGCATGCTTCTTCAAATACAAGTCATTACATAAACAAGCAGGTTCTCCCCATCGTATTATTTTACAGCAGGATCAAGATAACATCGAGAGTCACCCTTTCAGATTGTTACATCAGAATAAATCAGTCACATATACTGGAGGTTTGTTTTTCTGCACGCAGTCACTTTATACGTCACAATTACTCATTCAGAAGGAAAAGCACCAGTGTGCACGTACTGTACGAACGTGCACGTCGTCAACTGGCCTCCTCCGCTGTCCCCAGCAGAGAAGCGGTACCTGTCCAACTCCAAATCTGGTGCTCACAGTTCACTGAGAAGAGGAGGAGATACTGTAATACGTGAGAATAAAAGCTTCCCTGGCGGTTCTCTCTTCAGGAAGACACACTAGACACAGTGTTGTGAGTTAACAGTAGCGCTGTTTGACTGCATTGGCTAGAGGCTGTCAACAAACATGCCCCCCCCCCCCCATGTTCACACAGAACCAGCTAGAACAAAGCAGATACCGTTTCAAATAGGCTAAAATCCCTCGTTAAGAGTAAGAACATAAAACATTTGATTAGTCTCATCACGGAGGGATCAGTTGAGTCTTTATAGGCAGGGAGCGAGGTAGAACTAAACCAAAATATCAAGCTGGATTAGAGTCAAATCACATCCAGTGAGGCAGAGGGTTGTGATGGATGTGTATACAACCAACATTTGCTATGTAAATAAATGCTGACTTGACTTCAGCCCATTCATGACCTAGAATGTATTTTCTCTGACCAAAAGTGTAAAGAACAGTAACCTACTACTCTACTCCAATGTTCATACTAATGCTAGCCACCAATACAACTGAAAGGACAATATAAGAAATAGGTAATAGCTGAAAAGATTAGATTTGATCTGGGTGTATGTAATAAAGGAGTCTAAAGTATTGGGTTTGATTAAATTTGACAAAAAGATTTAAAAATAATCTTCAACTTAACTTTTCATCTAGTAGTTTAAATTATAAAACCGGAATAGGGGACTTTTTTTGTGTGTAATGTACGTTTTATGCCATAACATTTCTCTAAACTGTTCACAGCACAGAAGCGAGGGTGATTAGGAGTAGCGCCGCTGGCCTGGGAGACGAGGCTGAGTAATGGCAGGCTGACAGATGAACGGGACACAGTGGAGGTGACACCCCTGCTGGACGGACAGCTCCAGCCTTGAGCAGAGCACGGTAGGTCTCATCCAGTGACGAGCTAGAGGCTGCAGCTGTGGAGCGTACCTCCATCAACGTCACCGCCTCTTCCCTGCACGCTACAGTACTTACAGTGCCGAAGGGGGATTTATTACACGTACGTTTAAAAAGGAGAGATTAGGAGGGTCTTGCCTGGTACCAATTGTCTCAAGGAGGCCACAGCAGGCAGCGTGTAACGTACCTATACAAGAGGCATTGCGGTGTCCTCCTGCTTGCCTGTGAGTTCTGGCAAACTGGCCAGTTAAAGACAGAAGCCTTATATACTGCGTGTAACATATATATATACACACACATACATATCTGCGTGTATATGCACACACGCACAAACATATATATATATATATATATATACACACACACACACACACACACACACACACACACACACACACACACACACAATAGAAAAGGCTTCCAGTAGATCAGGGACAACAGAGAGCAAGAGGGGGTGGTCTGACTTGTGACAGAAATAATTAGTTTCTTCCATTACAATTATTGCTTCCCTGCCTGATGCAGGCACTTCAGACGGCTGTGCTTTGGCTGAAGTCGACGCAACAGGGAGCGAGGAACAGGTGGGGAACATGCAGTGAGAGAATGAGCGCACGGGTTATGGCGCAGGAGGGGGGGGAGAGACACACAGACAGACATGGAGTCAAAAGTGTGCTTGTCAGCTCTACCTCCAAACAAAGTCAATACAACAGGCTTCCAGTCAGCCAATAAAAACGCTGAGATTGGTGTGTCAACGAACAAAAGAGACGCCCCCCCCCCCCAATCCCAGGTTGGGGCTAGATGAGACACACCCCTGTCCGACAGCCAGACAGGGCGGTGGAAGGTGTACAGTACAGTGTGCACGTCGCGTTGGGAAAGACACACAGGCTGCAGTGGAAGGCTTGTGTACACGGTATGAACCTCCTGTGTTTTCCAGCCTCTCTTTCCTCTCACGTCTGTGCCTTCACATCCTGTCTGTGTGTGTGTGTGGGGGGGAGGGGGGGGTGACCCGGCCCTCTATTCTGTGTGGTTGGCCACGTTGTTCTGCTTGCTCGGGGGAGAGGCGGCCCTGCGGCCCACCGCCCCGCTCAGGACCTTGTAGCAGCCCCGGGCGATCTTGTACATCCAGATGGTGTTGAGCACGTCCAGGGCGATGCAGGACGTGATCCAGGCCACCTGGGCACCCGGGCCCAGGCGCTCGAAGGCCGCCGTGCCGAAGGTGGCGAAGACGCTGTGCCAGTACGGCGGCATGACGGCGATGCGCACCAGGAAGAAGACCACCGCCATGGCCACGCCGTTTAACACCACCTTCTGGTCCGAGCGAGGGTACTTCAAGGCCTCGAAGAACCACCTGGGGGAGGGGGGGGGGGGGGGGCAGTTAGGGGGAGAGGCACGCCCGCCATTGGGACACACTGGTGAATGTGACATACCTTTGGTTCACGAAGGGCGTGGACAGCTCTGAAATGAGACGGAAGTTGGCGAAGTACGGGAGCACGCCACGCGTCTGCAACAAAAAGTAAGTAAAAAGATGTACCTGGATAATGATGATTATTATTATTATTAATAACGTTGCCTTTTATTGTAAAACTATGAATGTGCTATCGAAGAAATGAGCGAGGCAAATGCTGTATTGCTCTATGATTCAAGACTACTGGGGAAAAGCATGTTTTTAAGCCTGCATAAAAGACAGCCAAGAGATTGTGTTGCCTTCCCATGCTCAGGGATTTGGTCCAACAGATGGAAGCCAGCGGAGCTGAAAGCCCAGTAATTTCACTAGCGACAGATCCAGTTTGTACACAGTTTAACTATTTGAGGAACGGTCAACCTACCAGCACATAGCCATAAGCATAGAGCGCCGCCAAGTGGTGACAGACGAAAAAGCTGTCGCCCATAGTGCTCCAGTTACAAGCTAGCAGCACAAGGTCTGGAGGAAGAAAACAGGAAAAGATGCCCAGAGACGGACGCCACGTTAGTTTGAGGATGTTTATGTACACACAGGGAAGAGTATGGCCTGCTTGGATTAAGGGTGACTTTTGTTAACAGGGATTGACTCACCATAGAGTAGGTAACCACAGGTTATGGCTACGTTCAGTTTGACAAGGCTGGGATCTCCCCTGTGGAAACAACAGGACAGTGTTACGAGCATGTAAACAAAGCTGCAACACCGCAGGCTATTGCTCAAGGTAAACAATGAGGGGGAATGATAGCAACCACCCCAAAAGGAAAAACTAATATATATAATAAGAATTTTTTTAAAAACAACACAATGCTACACATTGTTCCTCAGATGAATATTATTTTTGGGTCCACAGTGCTATAGACCAATTTAAAGATCATGTAATACTGCCTTACAATCATTAACATGTTCTCTATAGTCAGCAAGTTAATACCTAAAAAAGGTACCGGTGCAGAGGTTGACAAAGACACGGATGTACGAAAGGTTGAGTTTCTGTTGACCGTGTTCTGTGTGCAGTCCTCCTCCATTTATTCAGACATTTCCTCTCATTTTTAACAGCTTTTGAAGTGTGTACACATGGATGAGACAATATGACGAACATTTCTATTCATAAAACGCTGAAAAGGCCCGTTGCCCAGCAGATGATGCCCTTGTGGACCACATCTGCTAAACGACTGCAGTCAAAATGACAAAGGCGGCATCAGCTTCAACAGGCATGCGACACGGGTGTCAGTTACTCATGGTATGGCAACAAAGCTGGATCACAGGTTGACTGTGTAACCGTATACGATCAGCATACACATAAACACACGTGCTCACACAAAAGGGCTCACTTTACCCTCTGGCTGACACTGTGGCTCTCTGGCATGAATCACTTGCCAGGTCAGAGAAACCCGTACACAAACTACCTCCAAAAGATATATCATGATCTACAAGATGATTTTGGGCATAGGCAGTATTGGGAGTTACAGTCAGGCCAAAGCTGTGACAGTGACTGATCACCACTATTAGTGTGAAAGGCTTTTTTAATATCACAAGAGCTTTAAGCGTATGAAGTGTTCCCGGCTTCTACCACATTGCTTTGTACTTGATCTAGGCTTCATGGCTGGTTAGGTATTTTGTTTCATCGTCCCTGGCCACATATCTAATGTAAATGCCCGTTTCATAAGACACTACTCCATTTCTTATCTGCTCGTCACACGTATCAGCTAACCACTGCACTTGGATGAAGAGCCGTAAGGCTGAGTCACACTCAGTATAAAAGTGAACTGCACAGAAACAGACAAATGTAAAGCTGAGGTCAGAGAGTCCAAAGGCTCACTGATTAGCACCACATCCCTCTCTGTAAACATTTGGTTCACCACTGCAGTCTGTTATTTTATTTTTTTCTCTCAAACATAATAACAGGAAGGTGAAGTCAACCATTCTGAAGGAAGACTGTTGATGAAAATCAATCAAACCTAAAACACCTCTCCCTTCGATGCCAAAGGGTGCTCCCGAAATCAGGCACACACTGCCAAAGCTGGGTGAGTATTTTCGTGTGGTATGTCTACAGGGGCGGATTTAGTGATTTGAGGGCCCCAGGCAAAGACTAGTATGAGGCCCTCTTTACTCGTCTCACCCAGCTGCTGTTTATATGCCACACCGTGTAAATATCATCGGGCATAAGCGACTATATTTAGACTGACTGGCTGATCGACAGTCAACGCCCATCAAGGTGCACACTGGAATTATAGCGTGTGCCAGGGTAGCATGTGCCAGAGTATAATTCATGGTATTATTAATCGGCCCAACCGTACTGTATTAGCCTACCTATTTCAATGTTGGTAATTGTTTTCAGAAGGTCCTATTCATTCGTTATTGTAAGTTTTTATTTTTCATATTTATTTAAAAAAGGTGTGGTTAGTAATTCTGGAGAAAGCTTGTTGATATTTAAACTCAATCAAAACAGAAACACTTCTTCCTTCAATGCTATAAGGTGCTTTCTAAAAGACTCTGCCCTACATATTGTTTTGTGGTGCAGTATGCACCACTTTAGGCCCTATTTTACACCCAGCGTAATGCACGCACTGCACGCGTCCACGTGCACTCTGCTTGTTACACATGCAGGGACATGCAAGAGCACACAAATATGCAAAGGATTAAAAATTAATAGAGTACAATGTGAAATATCATTAGTGTGTAACCTACATAAACATATTTTAGGAATCTCGCTATTGCCTAGCTCTAGAGGGTATGCTCCAGTGCTTTCACAAACCTGCCATTAAAACATACACACCTGGCGCTTTAGACCATGCGCTTAGATCATTAAAATAGGGCCCTTTGTGTTCCCAATTACTGAGCCAGGGCTGTGTAAAAACACCAGATATGTTTTCATCATGCACAGAGAACGAGCAGCTAGTGGACCGCAAAGAGATATTTAGCTGACAATGTGTTGTATCTAAAAAATGCTTACTATACCTTTAACATGACAGTCACATTTTTGATAATGGTTCCATTTAAAAGTTCTCCTTTTTGCATTAGAACATCTGTCTCTCTCTACCTTTCTTGCCTCTTTACTTCGTTAACTTTCACAGGTGAAAGGGTGGTGAGATTATGTATTGAGTCATACACATATTTTGGCATGAAAAATGTTAACCCCAAGTTTAAAATTCAATGTCGAACTCATCATCCACATCGCTCTCGGCCATAAATTGTCTCAGGTCCGGAGACAGTACTGTACGGGAGTTGTGTCACACATGGGCTACAGTACAAGCAGCACACTTAACTTGCCGTATCATTAGATTCCTGCAGAGAGTTTCATTTAGCAAATAACTTATTTTATCTTTGTGCCCCGCTCTGTTATTTGCATTTCATTTAGCCAACTTTAATTTCATTCACTCACGGTGTCTCTCTGAAGCTGACATGACATGCATTGCTGGCTCGTAGCTGCGCTGCGCAGTGACACTGGCAACGCTGGTGAGATGGAATACAGTAGCCCACGTTATTATGGAGTAGGGGGAGGGCTGCTTTGACAAAGACATAAACGCTATGATGTCACTTTTTCTGATACTTTCGGGAGAGTATGAATTACAATTTATTGTATTTTATTATTATGTTCATTTTTGATTATTTAATATTTTCAATTGGGTCTTTCATGCCTGCTTTGCCTAATGGGAAGGTCCGCCTATGTGTGTCTGCACCAATTTTGGCCCTTGTGCAAGCTCGGCACGGTCAGCCCGGTGCGGTTGAACGTTGCATTTCCATTACATCAGGGCTTTCCGCTTGAAAGTGCGTCTTTAACTCAAAAAATGTGAGTCATCAGTTAATCATGTTTAAAAGTAGTAGGCATACCTTCTTTAACGCAGTTATTATTGCATTGTCCAACAGTGGCAGGCAGCGATTGGTCATCATGGATTTTCAGGCTGTTAGGCTACTGTATATATTACTTGGCCATTGTAACAACATCCACAAATGGCTGGCAAGAACGCAACCATGCCCAACCACAAATTATAGGCTACGGCAAAAACGCACTGCTTGTGGATCAGACATTACCTTTATCAAAGTAGATCTTTCAGTGGACTAAACGTAATATGTCTGGGACACACTGCAAGCGACTGGCAGCGATGTAGCGACGAGAGACAATTGAAAGTCAATGAGATTCAGCGACTTGAAGCGACAACAGGCTAAATAACAGCTAGCAACGCGAAGTGGGCGGGTACGGAGTTAAACTAATCTCAACTTTTCAAAGGCGATTGAGGCAACTACCAGTGGAAGCTAAGGATATCATTGACTGACAGATTGACTGAAACATTTTGAGGGGAAAATATATGAGAGGGATACCTAAGCATCCAAAGCCTGGAATGTAAACAAGCAGCCAGTTTTCAGCTACAAAGCGGTGTGCGACGAACAGACTGCTTGCAGTGTGTCCGGGACTTAAGCTGCATTGAGCTGGTCGCATGTGGACGTGTCTGCATTGTATACGGCCGTTGCAAAATATAAGAGTGACAAAAATAGCTATCGTTTCTTTGTTTAATACGCAAACAAACCGTTGAATAAGCATTACCTTGGTCTAATAAACAGATTCTATTTATTTATATATTTTTTCTTTTCTAGTAGTAGGCATACTCTTTGTTGGCGTTTGTTCATTTTCAATGTACTGCCCTTAATGTTAAGACGGGCCAATCCAGAATCTTGAGATGGGTGTCCAAGCAGCTGCATGGTAATTCAGTAGATTGTGACGACAATAAGGAGAGGCCTGAACTGCCGGCCAGGGTGACGTGGCAAAAAACTGCTGAAGCTGCTAGAAACAAAGCCCATTCAAAACAGCCGCTACTGGGGGCCTGCAGGCAGGACAATATAACAATGTGTCACCTCTTAATGATGCTGTAACTCAAGCAGACTGACCGGGTGATCAGTGTTCCTCCAGTCTTGCCACTGGAGGAACACTGATATGCATGTTGGGGCTATGGTGCAAGGTTAGGCTGTAGGTCACGGGATTAAGGGGGAGACACACAGTGGTCCTTGTGGGTGGTAGAGGTAGAAGGAGTGAAACAAGCCAAAAAGCAAATGAAACAGCGGTGCTATCCCACCACAAAAAGCCCTGTCATCCAGTGCATCGAATCACGCGCACGCACATCACGCACACACACGCGTAGACACACACACACCAGCTAACATTCTAGAGAGAAAAGACAGGGGGACAAATGCGACAAGCATTAATATGTAAAACGCTCCAGCCCTCTGCAGATGAAGGCTGGTAGACTAAGGAGGAGAGTAGGGGGATGAAGAAGGGGGGGGGGGGGGGGGGGGGGGTCCCCACGTTGCCTT
>JAODTR010050001.1:0-18286 GCA_025399935.1 Amblyopsis rosae
AGAAAACATGAAATTGTCTGGGTGACCCCAAACTTTTGAACGGTAGTGTATATGTGTGTGTGTGTGTGTGTGTGTATGTGTATGTGTATGTGTGTGTATATATATATATATATATATACAAATTTTTTTATACTAAAAGTTGGAGGGGAGGCTTGGCTCTTTTCAGAGCGAGCAAAGTTTTGGAGGCGGGGTTTGCCGATCCTACATGTAATTTTCTTAAACTAATTTCATCATGTCCAATTCGAAATGATATTATCACATCAAAATCATGGTACACTTATATTCACATTAAAACAGGGCTTTCAATAAGACCACACATGATTGTAAATTTCCTGTGTTATTGATTATTCATTCAAATAGTGGGATTACAGGAATGTTTTTTTTAAAGAGAGGGAGGAGGAGGGAGGGGGCTGTCACAGAGGCCCCTTGTAAATCTTCATACAGACGATACAGCAGTAAGAGCTAATTTCTTTACTTTCCTGGAGGTACTTACCTTCAGAATGCAAACCACATATTCTTACAGCTAATGAAATAGGCACTTCATTGATACCACATCATGCATATCAATCCTACAAATATGAACATTTTATCTTTTAACAATTTAAGGAGCAGAAGACACTTAAAGGTATAGTCCTGGGATGTTACAGTCTCTTAATACCACATCATGGATAATTGTAATGCACTTTCAGATTAAACATTACCCATTCTGTTGGTGGCATATACGTAAGTTCGAAAGTTCATGGAAAAGAAGTCCTTGATTGATCACTTTGTTTTCTGCAACTAGGCCCTGTAAGGCTTAAGAAAACAACTCAGGTCTGGCTTTCATCATTCTTTGGGGCATCTCAGTCGTCAGTGGAACAGGGGTTTGTCTGTGGAAGTGGGTTTTAAAACAGTCCTTACCGATGACTTGACTGGAAACGTCTTCCGAACAAGTTCTTGACGTGGGGGTTGGTTTATCACGTTAGGCATGATAAGGACATATGCTAGCATGTAAATCTCTTCTCATATCTTCTTAGTGTAGGCCAGAGTCAGGAACGGGTTGTGTGTGTCTGTGGCAAAGGCTCTTTTACGACCTGGGGGCTTAAGGGCCTCCCAGGAAGGAAGGTCTGGTGAAGCACATATTTATACAGTCATATTGTCTAAACCTTAATAATTCATATCATGAATTTCCAATGGTGGCGTGGTTAGCAGCCGGATCACTACATATATATGTGTGTGTGTGTGTGTGTGTATATATGTATGTGTATGTATACGTGTGTATTATATAATTTACATGTTATTTTTCCACATTTGATTCCGCAGTGAAGATTCTGTTGACTTTGAGCCACCCACTGAGCCATCTAGTGAGCCATCAGGGATTAGCACTCCACGTGGCCAGCAGCCCCTGAAACAACCAGCATCGTTGACACCTCAGCCAGAGCCATCAGCACCAACCCCCTCTCAGCAACTGCGCTCTACTCGACATGCTTCTGCTCCCATTCCTCAGCCTTCAGCCTCATCAGAAGAAGAAGCAGAAGAAATTCAGCCCAAAAGAAAAATGAGAGGGCCGCATCAGACATCTCCGCCTAAGGGTAGTCGAAGTGGGTCTACCACTTCAAGAGAGGGTCAGGAAGAATTAGCGAGGCGCAACAGAAGCGACAGAGATAAACGACCAGAACCAATCAGGTTCATGCCAGCCAGGACCCCTGGCCCTACATTTGACACAACAGCAACGTGGCCTCCCCTCGCCCTCTTCCAGCTCTTTTTTAGCGCTTCCGTAGTGCGTTCTATCATTGACAACACCAACGCCAATGCCAGAAAAAGATTACAGGCTGGAAAAAAGTTTGTGTGGAAAGCGCTGACTGTGACCGATTTTTATATTTTCATGGCAGTTATCATGTTCACGGGCCTTGTAGATGTGCATCACCGATCAGACTATTGGAGAAAGGTGTGGCCATATAACTTCAGCTTCCCCGGAAACAAGATGAGACGGGACCGCTTTGAATCCATCTTGTGGTCGCTGCACCTGAGCAACCCAAAAGAAGATGAGGAGAATGATCGCAAGAGGAACACAGCTGAATATGACAAACTGTTCAGGATAAAGCCCCTCTACACTGACATGGTGATTGCCTGTCAGGCACAGTTCCAGCCCTACAGAAACATCTGCATAGATGAAAGGATGTTGGCATCCAAAGCCCGCAGTAGTATGAAGCAGTACATGAAAGACAAGCCCACAAAGTGGGGTTATAAACTGTTTGTACTTGCGGATGCCTCAACAGCCTACACATGGAATTTCTTTGTGTACACAGGAAAGAGTGTTGTCTCCACGGGTCATGGTTTGAGCTACTCATCGGTAATGGATCTCTTACCATTACCGATGCTCGGTGGGGGCTACACTCTGTATGTAGACAATTTTTATACGAGACCTGAACTGTTTCAAGATTTGGCCAAATGTAACATTGGATGTTGCGGAACAATTAGAAACAACAGGATTTGTTTTCCCAAAACAGTAATGAATGACCTCCCTAAAAAGGCTGAGCGGGGAGATCTGCGGTGGCTACGTAAAGACGGCGTCCTCTTTGTAAAGTGGATGGACATTCGCGAGGTGACCATGTGCTCCACGGTGCATGAGGCCTTCAGTGGACAGACTGTACAAAGAACGTGAAAGAAGCTGGTGTGTGGCAGACCAAAAGCATTCCCATTCCCGACGCTGTGGTGGACTACAATAAAAGCATGGATCTGGTGGATCTGTCGGATGCTTTGATTGGATATTATAGTGTCCTCCACAAGACCATGAAATGGTACAAGACCTTTTTTTACCATTTCATGGACATTGCCGTGGTGAACAGCTTCCTTCTCCACAAGGAGCTGTCCAAGCTAAGGAATGACCCCACCGTCAACAAGCCACTTACCCAGAAGAAATTCCGGGAGCAACTTACAAAAGAAATATTGGAGTATGGCGAAGGCTTAGCAGCACCACCACCACCACCAATACCACCAACCATCAAATGCATGCCAGAGTACTATGGAGGGAATGCTTCAGCAATTAGGAGGTCCTGTAAGAGGTGCCATGATGCTGGCATTAAAAAAGTGAAGACACCTGTTTATTGCCAGAAATGCCAGGTGCCACTCTGCTTTACCAGTAGAAATAACTGTTTCAGGGTGTGGCATGAGAGCCAATAGTGTATAGTTGTACTGCACTTAGTTTATAGTGTTTTTCCCAGTGTGCTGTGTTTTTATATATATATATATATATATATATATAAGTGTGAATAAATCTGCTCCAGTTGGGGTCAAATGTCATTCCCTTTGTATTGTTTATTTGAATGGCTAATGTGTCATTCTATTAAAAAAAATTCTAAACAGAGCCAAAAACAACTTTATTAGGTAGAATAAATACATATTGTTACATGTAAGTGCAAATAAATTAGTTGTACAGTTTGGTACATGAGATATTTCAAATTTGCCAAAGGGTCCTCCATGGTGCCAAAATGACACAATTAAAAATTCCGCCTGACATGTCTAATAAAACCCCTCTCTATCTGCTCTGCTTCACTCTATTAGAATCAACTTCTGCACAGGAAATGTTCAGATTATTTCTAGAGGTTTTGGGATGCAACTGCATCATCCCAAAGGTTTTTTTTTACTCTAATATTTAGTATATTTTCAGGCGGGAAGTTTTTAAAATATTTTTATTGTTTTCCATCTCGATATACTCTGCAATTGTAATACAACATCAGTTTACTTATAAAGTATTGACATTCAATAGTTTCTGCCCTATCAAATGAGACCAGATGTGTGAGTATATGTTGAGGAACTGCACTTGATTTATTTGTGGTATTACATTTTAGGCGTTTTTCATGGAAATTGTGCTAGGGTAGAACAGGTTAAGCAGGCCACAGGCTTCAAGCAATATGGGAGAGAAAACGGTTCTCTGCTGTGGAAAAGCATCAAATAGTGCAATGCCTTGGATAAGGTATGAAAACATTAGATATTTCACGAAAACGTAAGCGTGACCATCGTACTTTAAAGAGATTTGTGGCTGATTCAAAGCACAGACGGGTTTGTGCAGATAAAGGCATAATTAGAGAGGTTACTGCCAGACAAAATAATTTGTATTAAGAGAGTAGCTGCTAAACTGCAATTACAAAGCAGCAAACAGGGTTTTGAAGCTGCAGGTGCCTCTGGAGTCCCACAATCCTTAAGGTGTAGGTTGGCTTGCAGTTGTGCATAAACCTAGTATTCGGCCACCCCTAATCAATACTCACAAGCAGAAACTGTTGCAGTGGACCCACAAATACATGAAGACTAGTTTTCAAACAGTCTTGTTTACTGACAAGTGCCGTGCAACCCTGGATGGTCCAGATGGATGGAGTAGTGGATGGTTGGTGGATGGCCACCATGTCTCAATAAGGCTGCAACGTCAGCAAGGAGGTGGCGGAGTCATGTTTTGGGCCGGTATCGTGGAGATAACTGGTAGGCCCCTTTAGGGTCCCTGAAGGTGTGAAAATGACCTCGGCAAAGTATATAGAGTTTCTGACTGACCACTTTCTTCCATGGTTCAAAAAGGACCTTGTCTTCTGTAGCAAAATCATCTTCATGAATGACAATGTATGGAAGTCCATAGAGGACTAAATTCAAATGAAAATGCAATCCCAAATAGCATTTTAATTTTCAAACAATTCCATGCTTTAGAGTGGACTTAATTCAAATGAAAATGCAATCCCAAAATTGCATTTTCATTTTCAAAATATACCCCGCATTTTAGTGGACACAATTAAAACTTAAATGCAATCCCAAATAACAATTTCATTTTCAAAGACAAATGCGCTTTGCAGCGGACCATATTCAAATGAAATACGCTAAACAGCGCCTCCCTTCAAATGCAAATACATTTTCAAGTCACCGCACGCTTTTACGGACTAAACTGAACTTGAAAATGAAATCTGTCAGGCCTCTCATCAAGGTGGGTCTTCGGTTATAAGGGTGGGAGGCAGTTTGCATCAAAGAATCTTGGTGAATCTTTGCCCGCCCTAGGAGCACTCTCGTGCGAGCCCACTCACTGGTATTGGTATCGACTACGGCAAAACAAAAAAAAATCTAATGACAGCAGCAGAAGACGTAGAGCTTGCCCTCGAAAGGGATCATCGTCTGTTGTTTGGAAGTATTTTGGATTTAGGACAAGCCATATGGAAAGAGGGCTTTTGAATTGTCTGTGTCAGTGTTACGGTTTAAGTAGTGACTGGTGATATTTCCATATGCGGCGTAGGCATGGCATGTGGATCTATGCATAGCCCATAATGATCGTGTAGCTGACTGTCGATGCCTGTTCAAAACACCGCAGACGTCAATAAATGTTCATGTTGTCATTCGTATTTGTCTCATGATCGTTTTTTTATGTTTGTACTACTGTAATCGTATTCGTTGATGCAGATTTATTTTTAGTTGGCCAATACTTTATGTACAATTTTTTTTTTGATCTTCACTCAAGTGCTTCACTGATGCACTTTTAAGGACCAGTCTTATTTTGAAGATAATATTTGTACATTAACAGGAATGTAGCACAAGATAGAAGTGATTTCCGTGGTCTATTTATAATGTGAGTGCAATAAAAATATATTGTTCATAAAATCAATGAATAATTGTGATAAATAATCGTGATTAGCATTCTTGCCATAATCGTGCAGCCCTAGGTCCTATGTAACTAGCATTTCTGGCTAATAAAATACACTACACTATAAGAGGCGGTGGAAGAGTGTGTAAGACGCGAAAGCGTCAAGTCTGGGGACAAATCCGATCCAGTATCAGACGAAGACGCCGACATATATTCAGATCATAACTCTTGAGGCAGAGGCTATGTTTATGGAGGGAGGAGACACCACTCTTGACCAGTAAGTATATTATTATATTATAACCTGTATATTAGGGAGGTGTTTTGAAGGTTTACTACACTTTTGTTTCACTCGAAGGGTCGAGGTGTACGCTTCTGGGGCAGGGGTGTGTCTCTTTGGGTGATACTATTGAACTCTGGTGTAGGGTGTGTATTGGTGAAAATATAGAGGTGTGGTCTAGTTTAGCAAATTACTGTTATTTCTTTATTTTCACATGATAGGCAATTGTCTGATTCTGAAGAGGATTGGGAGCCAGAAACGTATTCCCCAGTCAGCAAGCGTACGCATGGAGTGGAACAGCAGGACAGTAACTCCTCAGATGAGGCCCATCCCCTTACTCTTCAGAAAGGCTCTGCCAGCAGGAGGCCAAGAGGCAGA
This sequence comes from Amblyopsis rosae, assembly GCA_025399935.1. Lineage (NCBI taxonomy): Eukaryota > Metazoa > Chordata > Actinopteri > Percopsiformes > Amblyopsidae > Amblyopsis > Amblyopsis rosae. Next base: position 6,249 of record JAODTR010050001.1, read on the forward strand.
GGATGCAAGAGGAGGAGGGGGAGAGGCAGTCCAGCTAGGGCATCAACCAGCGCTGAAGACAAGTGGAATGATGTAGATGAGCCAGACATAACGCCACCACAGCCCACCTTCAGACCCACCAACACACCAGGACCCCAACTCATGTGCACGGCTACATACACACCCATGCAACTTTTCCAGCTTTTTTTTTCCAATTCTGTTTTACAAACCATAATTGAAAACACCAATGAGTTTGGGTCAACTCACCACTCGTCACCCTCCAACCCGTGGATCAATGTGACACTGCAGGACATGTTTTCCTTCATTTCGATGGTCATTTACATGGGTATAGTAAAGTGCTGTGAATTTACTGATTACTGGCGGGGGGGAAAGCTGTACAGCTTCCCATTCCCAGAACAGATAATTGCTGGCAGGAAGTTCCTCAGAATCTGCCAGTCCCTTCACCTAAGCAGCTCGGCGATGGATGTTGCCAATGACCAGAGGAGAGGTACAGCAGCCTACGATCACCTGTGCAAAATTAAACCATTATATGAGGAGATGAGGGATGCTGGAAAAATGAATTATCATCCTAGCCAGGACATTTCAATTTATGAGCGAATGGTTGCCTCCAAAGCTTGCATTGGCCTGAAACAATACATGAAACATAAGCCTGTGCGATGGGGATACAAACTTTTTGTGTTGGCTGACTGTAGAAATGGGTATACATGGGACTTCTTTGTGTATGACGGAAAGCTGAAAGGAGACAGTGGCAAGGGGCTCAGTTATGAGTCTGTGATGGAGCTGATGAACACAAGGTTGCTGGGCACCGGTTACAAGCTGTTCGTGGACCATTTCTACACGAGCCCTACCCTTTTCCGTGACCTTCTTCAGAAGAGGATCTGGGCATGTGGAAGCATCCGAACAAACAGAATAGGATTTCCAAAAACTAAAATTAACAGCCTGGACTCAAAATCTCCTCGTGGCAGCATCCGCTGGATCAGGAAGGACTCCCTCCTCTTTGTCCAGTGGCGAGACACGAGGGACGTCTTCCTATGTTCCACACTGCACACGGCCCATGCAGATGACAGAGTGAGGAGGAGAGTCAGTGGTGATGATGGTCGCTGGGCTTTCAACGACACCCCTGTTCCACCGGTGGTGAAGGAGTACAACAAGTACGTACAATATATTCACTTTTTTTTATTTTTTATGTCCTTTGAAATATAATTTGTGTGCTTGATCTATTTGTGTGTGTTGGTTTTTCCCGTCCATCTAGGTGCATGGGTGGAGTGGACCTGTCTGAATCCCAGCTGGGCTATTGCAAAGTCTTGCACAAGACCAGGAAGTGGTACAAGACGTTCTTTTACCACCTCATCGACATTGCCATAGCAAACGCCTTCCTCCTCCACAAAGACTTGGGCGAAAGCTAAAGGAGTGGCGCCCCTGCACCAGAAGGTGTTCAGAGAGACCCTTGTCCAGGAGCTGGCAAAAGTGGGGTCAGCCAGACCCTTGCCAGTTCCTGCTGTAGGTGGAAAACAGCATAGATTGGTGCGCATCAGTGGGAACAGCACCGCCGGTCGGTTGAAGTGCAGGCAGTGCAAAAACACCGGTCAAGTGCTCCTCCTGTGATGTGCCGTTGTGCTTTGTCCCAAGTCCTGACTGCTACAATGCCTGGCATGTTGCTAATAATTTGTAAGACATTTTAGTCCTGACAGGATGAGATCAACACCAATATTACCACGTGCGCACACAATTGTAAATCATGTCAGTTTGCTGTGTTTTTGTTTTAGTTGCTGTGTTATACTTTTCTTTATATAAATCTATCTATAACCAAAGCAATTGTTTTGAGTCTTATATGCACAAAGTTTAGCACCATAAGGGAAAATCACTAATGTTTTTATGCTTTATACATTCAGCAATACTAAATGTACAGTACTAACAATATAATACTGAATCTGGCTATGGGTTAGGATACCTCCATATACCACTTTTGCATTATAGATATAATTTTATATTCTATGTACAGTGGAAAAGTCTACACATCCCTGTTAAAATGCCAGGTTTTTTGTGATAAAGAATGAGACAAAGATTAATCATGTGAGAACTTTTTCTACCTATAATGTGAACATCCAATTAAAAGACAAACTGAAATCTTCGAGGGGGAAAATTTCGAATTAAAAACTTCAACAGTAACCTGGTTGCATAAGCAGGGATGTAAATTATGGTCGCCCGCTCGCCTCAGGCAATTTTATTTTCGAGTATTTTGAGATCCGTGAGTGCAGTTTTCAGCAGTGATATAATTAAGGTAAAGTATACTGCGATGAGCCTGTGAAGTACTGAAATGACTGAGGATAATCGGCCCTCATAATGATGGACACTTGTTATGTACAATTTCTAGCTAGGAAAATCTAACTAACCAGTCTGCGAGAAATTATAAGGAACTAGAGTCTATACAACTTTAGCAACAGCAAGCCTGTAAATGCATAATTCCTTTCACTATGCTGGCGCGATCAGGAATGTGTACAGTGCCTGCGCTGGTGAAACTGATAGATACGTTTCACGTGAATTATCAATTTCCTCGTTGACATTGCGTTTGCTCATCGGGTCGCAATGATGCAGTGCTCTCGGGTGAGCGTTAAATACGCCTGCCTGTAGTTCATCACAAGCTATACGTGGCTGTATGTAGGCCTGCCTGTGTATCAGGACCTTCCCTCAGCCACACACTGCTCGGTGTGAACAGCAGACAGGGAATGCAGAACATACTGCTCATGCTAACACGCACGAAGTGAAACGGTTAACACACACTCAACAAACCAAAATCTTCATCACAGTCCTAGTACCGTTTAACACCAATGTAGACAGGCAGTTTGTCAACCCTGACTTTCCCTGAACTCTATTTTTAGTATAGGCCACTGGTTCAGATAGGATTGTTTGGTGACTTTTCCAGTACAGGGTTTGTTTGCATATTGTTACTTGTGTGGTGGCGTTACATTCTCATAATCAGGCCAGTGAGTGATTTTACTATATATATATATATATATATATATATATAATCAAAATTATAATAATATAATCAAAAATTTTACATTTAGTTTTTTCCACATTTGGCTCCACAGTTATGATTCCGATGACTATGAGTCATCTACATTGACTGCCCAGCCTTCTCAGACACAACCAGGGATATCCAGAGCTCAGCTATCATCCATCAGCACTCTTGGTGCTTCTGCACCTGCCCAGCCGCCTCAGAGACAATCGGGCACTTTCACACCTCAGCTATTAGCACCATCACCAGCCACCACCTCTCAGATACACAAGGTCCACTACACTCGTGCTTCTGCAGCAGCCCCACCCCCTCGGGAACATCTAGGCACGTTGACACCACAGCCAGAGCCAGCAGCGCCAACTCCCTCTCGCAAACGGCGCTCCACTCGACATGCTTCTGCTCCTCTTCCTCAGCCTTCAGCATCATCAGATTATGATGAAGCAGAAGAAGAAATGCAACATAAAAGGAAAGGATCGCAGCAAACCTCTCATCCTAAACGTGGTCAATGTGAGTCTACCGCCACTTCAAGTGTGGGTCAGGAAGATTTAACCTGGCACAACAGAGGGGAGAAAGACCAAAGACCGGACCCACTGGAGTTCATGCCAGCCAGGACCCCTGGCCCTACATTTGACACCACTGCATCATGGTCTCCGCTCGCCGTCTTCCAGCTATATTTTAGCACTTCCGTAGTGCGTACTCTCATTGACAACACCAATGCCAACGCCATCAATAGATTACATGCTGGAAAGAAGTTTGTTTGGGAAGCGCTGACAGTGACTGATTTTTATATTTTCATGTCCATTATAATTTTCGCGAGCCTTGTAAATGTGCATAACAGATCTGACTACTGGAGAAAGGCGTGGCCATATAACTTCCCTTTCCCCAGTGAAAAGATGACACGGGTCCGCTTTGAAGCCATCTTGTGGGCGCTGCACCTGAGCAACCCAAAAGAAGATGAGGACAATGATCGCAAGAGGAACACTGACGAATATGACCGACTCTTCAAAATCAAGCCTCTGTACACCGAGATGGTGACGGCCTGCCAAGCGCAGTTCCAGCCTTATCAGAACATCTGCGTTAATGAAAGGATGGTGGCAGCCAAGGCCCGCACAAGTATCAAGCAGTGCATGAAAGATAAGCCTACAAGGTGGGGTTACAAACTGCTTGTACTCGCAGACGCCACAACTGCCTATACCTGGAATTTTTTTGTGTACACAGGAAAGAGTGTTCTCCCCACAGACCATGGCCTGAGCTACTCCTCAGTAATGGAACTTTTACCATTACCTATGCTCGGTGGGGGCTACACCCTGTTTGTGAACAATTTTTACACCAGCCCTGTACTCGTTCAGGATTTGTACAACAAAAACATAGCTTGTTGTGGGACCATCAGGAGAAATTGCGTTGGTTTTCCCCAAACTGAACAGAATGACCTGCCAAAAAAGGCTGAGAGGGGAGATCTGCGTTGGATACGAAAAGACAGAATCCTCTTTGTGAAGTGGATGAACGCCCATGAAGTGACCATGTGCTCCACGGTTCATGAAGTCTTCAGTGGACAGACCGTGAAACAAAACGTGAAAGAGGCTGGCGTGTGGCAGACAAAACGTTTTCCTGTTCCCGATGCTGTAGCGGACTACAATAAGAACATGGGCGGTGTGGATTTGTCCGACGCTTTGTTAGACTACAACAGTGTCCGCCACAAAAGTATGAAATGGTACAAGACTTTCTTTTACCTATTTTTAGACATGGCAGTGGTCAACAGTTTTCTTCTCCACAAGGAGTTGATTAGGAATGACCCCACCGGGAAGAAGCCACACGAGAAGACTTTCAGGGAGCAGCTTGCTGCAGAAATGATGGAGTTTGCTGAAGGCTCAGCACCGCCACCTCCACCACACACCACCTGCATGCCTCTGTACTATGGGGGTGATGCAACAAAATGTAGGAAGTACTGCAGGAGGTGCCAAGATGCTGGCATCTCTCGGGTGAAGACACCCATTTATTGTAGAAAGTGCATGGTCCCTCTGTGCTTCACTTCTAAAAAGAACTGCTTCCAGAGGTGGCATAACAGCAAAAAGTAGTATAGTTGATTATATAATACTGTGCATACTGTACAGTGTAAAGGTTTTAGTTTGTTTGTTTGAATGGGAAGTGTATTGGTCTGGTTGATTTGTTTTATTCATCAACTTTTTTATTTTTTATAAACCAAGTCAAAAACAGCTTTACTAGATAAAATTAATACCTATAGTGACATGTTAAGTTCAATTAAATAAGTTTTACACTTTGATATTTAGAGAGACATTTTCTCTAAAAGTGAACAATTGTTTCTTAGGCAGAAATTTTATATTTCATTTTTACTGTATAAATTCTGCAATGGTAATAGATCATTTACTTATGTCAGAAGCTATGAATGCAGATCAAAGGAGACTATAAGTGCATATAGGTGACTATATTTAATCTAATCTATATTTAATTTAATCTATATTTGCAAAAGCAAATATAGATTAAATACTTTAATAAAACAAATTGGTGCATTTTCAGGATGTTGTTTTATTTAATTCAGTAGGCTAGCCTAGCACTGTATTTTCACTAGCATGCCCTTTAATGCACACCGAACATGAGGGTCCGATCATAAACAAAAAAAACATCGGAATCGGTATAATCGTGTATTCAGTGTCATCTATGTGAACGCTTTCAGGGATGTGATGCAGCATGAGACCTTGGCAAAACACCCAGAGGAGCAATCGAGGGAAGTATGCGGATCATTTAACTTTTGGATTGTTGTGTGGTGACTTGGTAACAACTAAAGGACTAATTGTTCATTACACCTGTTTGTAACTCTGTTTGTCACTGTGTTGGGAGCAGGGTCGGTTTGGGACATTTACTGGCAAATTCCAAGTTCAGACAATGCGCAATAATAGGTAAATGTATGATTATTATTATTATTATTATTAGGAAAAAAACATCTCGTTTTCAAGAGGGTCCTAAACATAGACAAAATTACAATACATAATGAAACAGTTACATTCATACAGACAATTGCTCTCCCGACCACTTCCCCATCCACTGATTGAGTTATCAGAACATATTCAGTAGAAATACATGCATATACACAAATATTATCCACATACAGTAGTTATAATCAAGCATACATTATATTATAATGTACTGTATTGTATGTATGATCTTCATATAAGTAATTACACAAATATATAAAAGAATAATACATTTTATTTCAGGACGCCTTTCAAAACACTCAAGGACGTCTTACACAGTACTGTACATAGGCAAATATAAACTAATAATCCATGCTTATTGGGAGGGCAGGGGAGACGAGAGGAACAAATCTTCAGTGACCAGCGTCGCCATACAGAAGAGAAGTCTTACCACTGCTACTATTGTGGGAAGAGCTTCAGTCAGAAGTAGAGGGTCGGGTCCAATCTGAAATGAACCAAATAATTTTTCAACCAACCCAATATGCATGAATTAAAAACCTAGAAATTGAGATCCGTTCCGAACGGACTCTATGACAAACAGTAAGGTACAAAGATAAGTACAGTGGATCTTCTTTTTAAACAGACCCATACCATTCTGGTCTGAAAGACCCGCTGAGTACCGAAAGAATAAACAGAACCTTAAAATGATGTTGCAACAGGTGATGCCATGTCGCCATCAATAGTCAAGGAATAGTGCAGAAAAGTTGGCTTAGGAACACACAGGTTCCCACACTCACACTGCCGTCAAATGATAAAAGGAAGCAAGTTAATTTCAGGTTTGAGTTAATTATTTAGATATACCAACGGAAGCCAAGGCTGGAGCTATTCGATGTTTCAATTTGTAATTCCTATCATGCACCCTGCACGGACCATGGTATGATTCGCAAACAAATAAAAGTGTAAGCAAGTTGCCTATATGTTCAGGGGCGCTGGCACTAGTCACCGGTGCCACTGAATGAACCTGCTGTTTCGTCAAACCATCGTTTGGTTTCAACATTGTGTAATTGCTTCTTAATATATATTGAGACGTAATAATGTAAACATATGTATTAATTATCGGGTTAAGTTGGTAAATTGCATTTACCCGAGAATCACAGCATTTATGTCAGACCCGAATCAAAAACTCAATAGTTGGACCGGGTCGGGTCTCGGGTCAGGTCTCGGAGGACCCGCAAAGGCCTCTAGTCAGAAGTCATACCTCAAGATGCCTTACCGCTGCCAACAGTGTGGGAAGAGCTTCAGTGAGCTGTCAGGCCTCCAAAGGTCACCAGTGTGTCCACACGCTGTCAACAGTTTTGCAAGAGTTTAATCCATCCATCAAGCCATCCAATATCTTTATTGACTATCCATTAGGGTCGCAGTAGGGTCATTAGGGCAGCCCTGGTATCCCTGTCTGCAGCAACATCGCAATCCCCATTACTGTCACTTTTCTACAGGACTTTGAGGTGCTGATTCACATCTCAGCCGCTTCACACTGCAAACTGCTCCAGTCCGATGGACGTCAGCGTGAAGAAGCACAATAGCCAACAGCTACCAAGCAGAGATGACGCTTAACCCACCTGACACCCTCTGACCCCTGACTACACCTTTATATTTGGTCCCCCCACACTACCTGCCCTCTTCGCTGTTCCCTCTGGGTTTACTGGTGGTCCTCATCCTTACATGTAAGGCCCTTCATGGACTAGGTTCAAGCCATATTATAAATCCCTTGTCCATTATGTGCCAACAGCGGCTACGTTTACATGCACACTAGTAGTCCACTATTATTCCAACTATGGCGATGTTCCAAATTTGATAAGTGTCATCAGTGTTTAAATTGGGATTTTGTATGTGGGGAGCCCTATCTCACGTTGAGGCGATGTCTTTGTGTGCCCCCCACCCCCCTCCCCCAACCTTCCAAAACATTAGGCTATCTTCATTCTCTCTCTCGCTAACTTTCGCTGTATTACTCTTACTGCCTGCTTACACTAGATTTTATGCGAGACTATGCTTTACCGGGAGATTGTATGCTATTTGCGGGGTCCAAGAGACTCCCACAGCATCATTTTTAACGGTTTATCGGATTATCAAATGAGCCTTATGGGCCCAGGGGCCCATGCATATTTGTGGCCCAATGCGAGGGGAATACTTTTCTATTTCAGATGATGATAATTATGTATGGTGTTATATTTTATAATTAAATACAATTATATAATTGTATTTATTATAAAATATAATTGGTCAAGCGCAGATGTGGAAAGCACATAACAGTCCGCCCCTGTGCTGTCTTAAAACACCCCGCGCTGAATCGAGCGGACTATGGGAGTAGTTGTCGTAGTTCAAAATTAGTGTAGTAAACGTAAACAAAAAAGAGGAGAGGGAGACGTCTTTATTAAGATGTCCCATCTATTGAAACGTCTTAAAAAGTCCCAGGAGAAGGTGTGGAAGGGACCTGAGGCCAGTGTGATCAGCACAGCACAACCTAGGCTAGCAGTCTACTCTTTGATGGCGCTGATGCACTGCGTCTTGCTTTTCATTAGACAGGCAGGCAAGGCTGCCACCAGCCTCCAACAACTTGCTTGCGGTGGGCTAGTGGCGAGTATAGCGCCACTTCAAATGTATTGGCAGGCAGTGAATGGTAAGTAGCCTTATATACATAAAAACTTTGGTTAAAATTCGTTTTATTTTACGATCGCTCGGACGCATTTTTTAATAAAATGTTTTGATCCAGTTTAAAACTCTTCAGCATTACAGTCTGTGGAGCGACATCAGTTTTCATTGCAAAGCATTCGTACATCTTTCAAAATGCATGAACTCAAAACTATAACATGCCTCTGAGGTTATCTGCAAATTTTGGCAAGTATGCACACTACCTTCAGTAGTTAGGCAATGTTCAAACTATGTTTGCTATAAGACTACATAAGGCCTACATATGCTATAGGCCTACATAATACTATAGGCTACTGTATTATAATCTCAATATCTCTGGCCTATGTAGCATATAAGAGATTGATAATGTTATAGCCTATCAATTTGTGGCCAAATGGAGGAAACTGGGTTACTACAGTATAATATCTTGAGTTGCATTTGAAATTAACTGTTTTCTAGCAGTGTAAAGTGAATCCAATGTTGGATAATGTTATTTACAATGTTTACTTGGATGATAGTGATAAGAATACATTCTTATGAAGAGGTGTAGTATGGTATGGTCCTTATGATTACTACGCCTGGAAACATACACCTTGAACGTACCTGCACACACTCATGACTTAACTGACCACTGGCTAATTATTATAATTAGTTTTTCATTTGTTAACCGTATTTGAAACTTTATCTCCAGAGGTCCTACCTTACTCCTGTCTGTCCAGGAGCCTGGTCGCGACATTGTGTATTCAAATGTCTATATTGATCGTATTGTTTATACTGCCAGCTTGGCCAAGTTGCTCATATGAAGTTCAATAATGGTGACATAAAAAATGAAAAGCAAATATGGTTGGTTGAGTAATGTATGTATTGTACAGGAGTGGAACCAAAATGTCTTGTTTTCTCAAGATTGTTGACAGCTACTATACAGATTACACCTGGCTCAAGCTGATATACTGTTTATGTTATCAGGTTATTCATAGAGGCCTTGATCACACAGTCTTAGAGCTTCACAAGCTCACATTGAACAGATATGAACCACATTTTGCTGATATGTCAACTATTTGTTGGAAGGGGGGAAAAAACTAATAAAATGTACAGTAACTGATATGAAGGATACCATGATCATGCATTCCAATACGTCATGAACTGGATGTGGTAGATTGGTATAAAACACAGGCACCTGCTGACTGCTTCATACAAGCTGTACAACAGAGATGGACCTCCAGCCTGTAGATGTGCTGTATGGGCACACTGCCTTGCCTGTTGGATTTCTCTGGCTTTGTCTTTCAATGCCAGGTATTTTGGGACGTTCTGGGGACAGCACAATAGACAAATCCTCAACACGCCTGAAGGTGAGATTCTTGTGGTCTAGCAGTGGGTCTAGGGTGCGTTCAGTAGACTGAACGTTCTGAATGTTCAACTAACTTTGTCACTGAATTTCGTTTAGTCATGAACTACATTCAAAGACGGCTGTGTTTATTGGACGTGGCGAGTGTTGCTCAGTGATGTGTAGATGGTGATCAGCTTTTTTTGTTGAGTGTTTTATACGTTTTTGTGAGAATTTGCTATTTCTTAATCACTATTTAGAACAAAATAACTCCTCATTACATATTTCCATCTTAAATGTATGCCTTCTCATTCTGATATGAAATGCAAGAAATTCATAATCGGAATATGTTGACAGTCATTACGGACATATCCTTCAGTTGGAACAGTGGCTATGCACCCACAGAAGTGGTTCTAGAGCCACACTGGTTCTGCCATCATCGTGTGCATCTGTACTGCTGAAACACAACAATCTAATGCAGTAAAACACAGATGATGTCTTTTGTTGTTGTAAAACGTTAACATTGTTCAACCCACAGCCTATATGGTCAGCCCAACTCCTGTTGTTTTGTAACCTGCCTTTCAGTCCACTGTCAAACACGTTTATTGAACATGTAGCAACCATCCTGTACGCAGGGTTAGCCTTGGCCAGTCAGGCACGGTACAAAACATTGTCAAGATTGTTGTGTGTCCCTGCCCATATGTGCCCTGCTGGAAGACTGGGTTCCCAGTCCTTCTCTGATGGCTCTCTCCCACTTGCTCTATCTCTACTGTCCAATAAGAAAAAGCTTTCAAAAATAACACAATAAAGATGGCTGTGTTGTTGCACACCAGACCATTCTTAGGAAGTCACTCAAATTATGGTGTCATTGGCGTTATGTTTGGAATGCCCTGGGATGGTTAGGATATATTTGCCAAGAGACTAGTACACTGTAGCCCATCTCTTTGAGAGTTTCATTACTATAATTCTAATTATTTATACTTCTGTTTCCCCCTCTTCCCCACCAAGAGGTTTGTTAGACACGATCTAACTTAACATTTACACCTTGTAATATGCTGTAACCGAAGTAATATTTATGAAGTAGAAATCCTTCTGCACTAATGAGTTCTCAAAATGTTCTAATGAGTCAACGCTTTGTGCAGTTCTACATCCGTATGTCGCCCTCTGTGTCCGCTGGTGAACTGGTCTACATCAACAAGAGGAAGGTGGTCGTGCTGGATGCGCTCAAACGGATGGGAATGCAAACTACACTGGTGAGACTGTAACTAATGAGTCGTCTGCTAAATGTCCCTTTCTTCGTTCGTTCGTTTGTTTGTTTGTTTAGATATTCCCTTGTTAATCAGAAGTCAGTGTAACAGACTTTTGGATACTTAAAGGTGAAGTAAACGAATACACTTTTTGTAAAGATCTCACAAGTTCCTTACATTATATGTAGTAGTAAATAATTTGTATATCCCCAAGCCTGTTAATTATTATTATTATTGTAGGGCTGGGAGTCGATTACATTTTTTTTATGAGTTAATCGCACAAATTGCTGTGATTAATCGCAAACCTTTTTTTTTGTTTTTGTTCTTTTATGGACAAGACCGTATAGAGAGAGAGGAAGCAAATGACCGAACTCGGGGAAGGATTAGCAAAATACATCAGGCCAGATTCGCACACAGACCCATATGGTCATAGAGCTAGGGCTAGGATATTGCTTGCGCCACTGCTCCAGCCTGAAAATAGCCTAGTAGTTGTTTGCAGCTATATTAATGTTTTAATGATCATATAGACACATTTTAAATCACCATAATTTGGAACACTAAAGAGAAGACCACTTATAGCTTCATAAATATAATGGGAATACGTACACAATGCAAGCAGGTGTTTAGGTAGAGAGCTAGGGTATAGCTGTGTCACGTAGAGCAACGTGGGACGGAATAGTCTGCACATGACGTGGCAATAATGATTTACCTCGGGGTCTTGTTCGCGAGTGAGGGGACTATGGAGCGAGAGATTGGAGAATCGGAGCAGCGGGAGCGGTATTGCAATCGCTTTACCGCACCGTTGTGACGAAAAGAGAGCTGAGCCGGAA
>JAODTR010050011.1:0-18286 GCA_025399935.1 Amblyopsis rosae
TTGATTGCTCTTTCATAGGGGTCTTCTGAACCATTCTTTGTCTGGCCCCTCCCCTGAGACCACTTTGCCTTGGGAGATCCTACCAGGAGCACAAGGCTCCAGACAACACAGCTCTCAGGATCATAGGACACACAAACCTCTCCACCACGATAAGGTGATGGTTCCCGGAGAGGATAGCTCATAGCTCATCTCCATTAAAAAATATTTTGTATTTCAAACACCAGGAATAGTGGAAATACACAATAATTGATGATCCATGATTGCTAGTTCAACACAGTGTTGTGTGTTTAAACAGCTATGGAGCATATTGCAGAATTTTGGAGGGTTGTGCATTTAAATTATTGTTTATTATCAGTACTGGGGGAATCTATGTATACAATTTGTTTTCAGCATGATGTAAATGTTTGTGGTTCTTATAAACAGAGCAGATTAAATTACATTTGGATAAGCTTTGAGAGGGGATTACTTTTGCCAGAATGAAGAGTGCATTTCCCAAAACAATTTGTGTGTGTGTGACACACCTAGCTACAGTAAACAATTATTTTGCCAAAAACTACTAGCATTTGTTTTAATTTGCCTGAGTCAGCAGATGGCTTGGCGACTTAGGCAGTTACAGGAAATCTTTCAATCACATAAGTATCCTAAATTGTCTTTCAAATATTTTCCCAATGATTCTCTAAATCTTTGTGTGCTTAATGTGGATAGTGGTGTGCCATGTACAACCCATATACAATGCATGCTATGAATATACATGCTATATAATAAAGATAGGACGGGAGTATCATAATTATGAGGTACTTCTGTGGACTGGTGGTAGTACAATAAGGCTATGTTTACTGTATGAGTACATCTAAGGGAGTTCTTTTGTAATTAGAATCAGCTGGCTGGCCAATACTTCTACCTCTTTGGTCCTTATTCAGAGATGTATTCTCAGTTTTCTCAAGGTCTGTGGATGCATTTTCCCATGCATTCCATATATGTATGTAATTTAGCATCATCAGCTATTGTAATTTGTGTTGAAGATACCCTTTTAATTATAAAGAAATTCAGTGCCAATTTTATTGTCTTTTAATCCGTTTCCCACATTTTACTTGACACTTAGAAGTTTTCCCATCAAATGTGTCATCCTTCTATCGTCAAATAACTACAGCATCATTAATGTTCTTGTGTAGCTCCAAGATCTCGACCAGGCTTTGAACTTGGGAACCAGTTTCTTTGCACATTCACATCTGATTGATTAATCTAACAAACAATCTTCCAATGTGCTGTAAATATTAGTAAAAATGCATTAAACTGACGTCATTCTATATCTTGAAAACATCCCGCTCTCTCTGAATGATGTGCCATTAATCATTCCAGAATACTGTATTAGAACTCTTTAGCTAAACAACTACGGAAATACAAAACACACGTCAACAGAAATAACACTTGCACATGCTTGGCACTGCGTTGTATCTGACATTGTGTTTTATGTCTCTTCTCTGCTCCAGGTTTAGCAGTAGCCAGCCATGCCGACGCCAAGTGAAGGGTCAAAAACGAGGGCTCGGGTCAGCGGACCCTGCGCGCGTATTACACGGCCAGCCCTTTGTCTCTACATCATCCTTCATCTAGCCCTCCTCCAGTCACCGGCGGTTCTGGCGGCCTTGGAGCTCCAGCTGGACGAGGAGCAGCCAACAGGAACCATCGTGGGCGACATCAGCGCCGGCCTGCCGGCGGGCGTCAACGCCGCCCTGTACTTTATCTCGGACCACGAGGGCACGAGCGTCTGGAGTGACCTCCATATCGACGAGAACACGGGGATCATCACCACCGCCCGGCGCCTGGACCGCGAGCAGAGGGACCACTACAGCTTCATCGCCGTGACGATGACGGGGGTCACCGTGGAGGTGTCGGTCACTGTCAACGACATAAACGACCACGCGCCGCTCTTCCCCAAAAAGAAAGCCGTGCTGAAGATCCCCGAGCAGACTGCCGTGGGCACGAGGTTCTCCCTGGAGCCTGCTACCGACGCCGACAAAGACCAGTTGACCACCCAGGGGTACGTGATCAGGGAGGGCAATGTGGGCCAGGCCTTCAGCCTGGAGACCAAGAGAGCGTCCAACAAAATGCTGTATCTGGACCTGGTGGTCAGTGGGCTGCTAGACAGGGAGAAACGCTCATCCTACAGCCTGGTCCTAGAGGCCTTTGATGGGGGCTCACCCAGGAGGATGGGGTCCATGACCCTGGAGGTGACAGTCACCGACATCAACGATCATGCGCCCATGTTCAACCAGAGCAGATACCATGCCATCATCTCCGAGAGCCTGCCACAAGGGAGTAGCATTTTGCAGGTTTGTCTCAATGTTCATTCCTATCGTGATTGAAACCAGCGCTACAGAGTACATTGTTGTTATGGTCACCTGTATCCCTCCCATATCTGAGCGCTACTCATTCAGACCTATTTCATGCACTGCTTTGTTTCACAACAATGAGCTGAGGTGAAAATACAGGGATCTTGTGGTGCAATCACACAGTAAAGGAGTGTGCCTTTAATATTGTCTGTGTAATCAGTCAAGTAATAATATTACAGTAACTAGTTACTAGTAACTAGTTACTGCCCAACACTGGTTATGTTAAGACCTATAGTTCAATTCCTGTACTTACAGTACATTTCTTGGCTCTGTAGGTGTTCGCAACAGATGCTGACGAGGGAGACAACGGTCTCGTCCTGTATGAGATCAACCGACGTCAGAGCGATCCTGACCGGTACTTTGTCATTGACATGAAGTCTGGCGTCATCACTCTGAACAGACCTCTGGACTACGAGCTGAAGAGGGTCCACGAGCTGGTGGTCCAAGCCAGGGATAATGCCAGCCACCCCGAGGTGAGACTCACGGCTTGATGTGGCCAAAATATTCTAGTGGTTAGGTATTCTGATACAGCTAATAATACTTTATACTGTGATATCCTCACTGTCTAGGTGACCAACGCGTTTGTGACCATCCACGTCCGAGACTTCAACGACAACCAGCCCACCATGACCATCATCTTCCTCAGCGAAGACGGCTCCCCGAGGATCTCTGAGGGGGCCCAGCCTGGCCAGTACGTTGCCCGGATCTCCGTGACTGACCCTGATTACGGAGAGTACGCCAACGTTAACGTTTCCCTGGAGGGCGGCGACGGGAAGTTTGCCTTGACCACCAAGGACAGCATCATTTACCTGATCTACGTAGACCAGGTTCTGGACCGGGAGGAGAGGGACTCGTATGACCTGAGAGTGATGGCTACAGACTCAGGCAGTCCTCCCCTCCGGGCAGAGTCTTCATTCACCATCGAGGTGACTGACGTCAATGACAACCCTCCGCTGTTTGACCAACAGACCTACAAGCAGACCATACCTGAGGTGGTCTACCCAGGGTCCTTTGTGCTCCAGGTGACTGCCCGGGACAAGGACCAGGGTCCCAATGGGGATGTCCGATACAGCCTTCTCAAAAACAGAAACACCCACTCTGACTGGTTCTTCATCGACCCGGTGACGGGGATCATTACCACGGCAACCGCTCTGGATTTTGAATCGGAGCCGAAACCGAGCGTGACGGTTGTCGCCACGGACAATGGACGGCCACCGCTGTCGTCCACGGCGAAGGTGGACATCGTGCTTCAGGACGTCAATGACAACGCACCTGTGTTCTCCAGAAGTTTCTACAACGCCTCCGTCAAGGAGAACACGCCCGCTGGGACCTGCTTCTTGGAGGTAGATACTACCTGAAAGAATGGAGCTCTACTCTCTCCTTCTGTCTCTGGTCACTCCTTTAGCTCCACTCCTTTTTCTTCTTCAGTTTTCTCTTTCCACTCTTTTGCTTTTAATTTCACAAGGGAGCTGCCTTATTAAATTATCTTGGTGTTCAGTCACGAAGCGAGCCAGCCAAAATATTGCTGGCCTGTACTTCAGTAGCCATAAGCAAAAGACTTTGCTGTATCCATCATCATTTCATTCCTTTATTCTTTCCATTTTCACACACAAACACACACAGCCTCCCGTCAGAAGTGCGCTCTGATGATTTCGCTGGAGTTTTTACATCAGTTTAATTGAACCTGGAAATCAAAGTCACGTCTGAAGCGAAACACGTTTTAAGAAAAAGTCATATTTCAGCAGACCGCTCACTTAGAAGAGCTGACACCCTCTGATGTGATTCATAAAAAAGTCAGGTATGAGGGAATGAGGGTATGATTTAAAGTAAAAAGGACAAGATTTATGTATGTGAGAAAAAATACAAACAGAGAGAGAGAGAGAGAGAGAGAGAGAGAGATAGAGAGATAGCGAGGAGCATGAAGAGTTCACTACATTCCTCAAGCTAACTCCAGCTAGACTGACTCTGTATGCTGGCATGTGCTGTCGCTCACCTCGAAACGTTCCCATGACAACCATGCCAGCAGTGCAGACTAAGCCGTCGGGATCCGCGGCATCTCTGTGGCGTCACTGTCACAAGTCACTGTCCAGCCTTGGTCTAGCCTAGGGTTTCCAGCAGCAGCTCCTCTACGCACGTTATGAGGAGGACTTCTGAGCAATGAAGAAGCACGACGTTTGCACCAACTGCTTTCACAGGTTGTTGTTTGACCCCTCTGCTGTGAAGCAGAAAAGAAGGAAACTGTATGTGCCGGTTTCTCTCGCATTTTATTGAAGCTCTGTCGTTGCAAAGTGCATTGAAGTGAATTGGTGGCAACTGGATCCAGTGAAAGTCAAGTGGACCCAAAAATGCATGCCGTCAGAACTGGTTTTAGATAAATAGCGAGCTCCACATTATTAATGTACAGGGTCGTTTAACTTGTGTTTGGAAATGTTAGCGGTTGGTGCTCCGTGGAGTCTGAGATCTGAGGATTACACCCACGAGAGGAATGGTTGAATGGAATGGACAGTGGCAGGGCAGTGAATTATCATTTTATGAGCTCAAACAAACTCTATGACTCTTTGTGACAGGGGTGGAACAGTGGCCAGATGTATCAGATATGTGTGTTTATATAAAGTGTATTTATATGTAATAGAGTATGATCCGAAGTCCTTCAATTTAGAATTGTCTCAAGTTTGGGGGCTAGGCATGCCACATTTTAAGCTTCACTTGTTTTGAATTGTTTAGGGGAAATGTGCAGCTAAGTAGCTGGTTTGGGTGAATCCTTCTGTCCTCAACCAAACAAATTACCCCCACCCACCAGCCAATTCCCGCTAGACCTTATTTCCAGTTGTTGTAGCATTTCTAATCAGCTGTTTGTCATCATTCTAATCCTATCCAGTGGTTATGCTGGCGCTCCACACAGGCCTTGTTCCATGCCAGACATCACGGGTGGTTTTCCAGTGTGCCAGACTGAGTGCATGACGCTTGCTTTGCTCATTCCAGCACGTTCCTCAAGGCAGAGTTAGAACTGAGCCAACAGTCTCTGGTTGAGGGACTTATGATCTGAAGGATATCGGCAGTTTGAGTAAGCCTTTCCTGGGCCAGCGAGCAATGTGACTGTTTGAATAAGATATACACAAAATTATGCAACAAATGGCATTGTTAGTGGCCTTTGCAAACTTATTTTCACTCTGACTTGCTCCCATGGTTAAGATTAGTTTAGAGCGTTATTTGGCAGCGACATTCATCGTGTGAGTTTTGGTCACGCAGTGACCAACCATGAAAATCTGGAAGTCTGTTTTCTGAATTACAATAAATTGTCAATAACATTTATGATTTATTATTGTGGTTTGGCCGTCAGATGTTTTGGGAACATTTTGTGGAGATACTCACAGCCATGTCGGCCGATGTTATATTGCGTAGACAAAGAAATTGTTATCAGCAGGAGAGAGCAGGGAAACAGGATATCGGTTGGCTTAACCCTTTTTCTGAGATTTTGCTTTCTGTCAGTCTTTCTTATGGTATTTTAATCTCTCTCTTTCCCTCTTTCACTTTCTCTCTTGCTTTTCCATAAAAATGTCTTTCTCTAACTTTTGCTTTTTTATTGTACTTTCCCCTACACACTGTATCCTCTCTCTCTCTCTCTCTCTCACACACACACACACACACACACACACACACACACACACACACACACACACAGGCACTCTGTTGCTGCATAGGAAGCTTATCAGTGAGGCCAGCATATGAGATCTGTAATGCACTGCACTGTTTACACTCGATTTATTTATTTCTTGTTTTCCCTGTTTCCCACTTTTCTGAATTCCTCTAAGCATTTCCCAGACAATAGAGTGTGAGGTGCCCCTGTACCTCTATGTGTGTATGTGTGTGTGTCCTCCTGAGTGTGCGTGTGCATGTGTGTGTGTGTGCGTGTGTGTGTGTGTGTGTGTGTACAGTATAAGGGTTGTGGTCATTATTTGTGTGAAGGTCTTATGGAGAAGTGCTTGAGGGCTGACAACTGTACGCATGTACTGTAGCACTCAATCATAATCTCACCATAAGAACGTAAGCACGTTCTATAATCTGTCTGATGGGGTGTCATGTCTGGTAATGCATTATGACTTTCTGGGAATAATTGTGCACATGAAAGATCCATAGAGCTCTCATTAGAAGATAATCTTTAGGCCTGACGTATTCAGTTTTGATCTAACAGCTGTAGTCGTGTTTGTTTGGTGTGATGATGGCCAAGCTCTCTGAGTGAAATTTAGCATATTCATAAGAAGATATGTTTAATTTAGGTTTGGAGTTGTGTGTGTGCCATGATGACCTATTTCTGCTATGTGTCCTTGACCAATGAAGGGCATTGTTCCAGCACAAGACCACTGCTTATGTTTAAAGCAGTGGCATGTGTATGTGCCTGCCAAAGCTAGAACGTAGTTAAACATTTCAGATGATGAGCTGTCAGGGCAGAAAAGAGGAAAACGTTGAAAATAGATTTAAGGAGAATTAGGCCCTCCAATCTTCTCTGTGCACTTTAAAAAACCAGCATGAAACAAAAGAAAGAGAAATATAAGAGAATACTTATATCAGTCCATTCTTGAAGATTTATGGGCATGTGTGTTGGAATGTTTTGTTTGTGTGTGTGTGTGTGTGTGTGTGTGCACGCCATACATCTGTATATTTGCACTTGTCTGTGTTGTCCAAGCCAAGTCCACGCTTTCAGCAGGTGATGCATCTCCCCATGGTGTACAGCATGTGTTTTCCTGGTCAGGCCTGTTAAACAGTCCTCAATCATTCAGACAGGCATGCAGATGTGCTCATCTCAGAGGAGAATGCTTCGTGAATGGGTGCTGGTGTACACCGAGCCGAGTGGACTCTTAAAAGTGCATATGAGTGGGGGGTGGGGGAGGGAAGGAATAGGACGATGAAATATTAAGAGTGAGACAAGGAGTCCGAAATAACCGAACCAAAGACCCTGGTGAAAAAATTTAAGCGGTTTCCACAGAGAAAAGTGTATGTCTGTGTGAGCTTTAAACAGGTGATTGCATTTAGTGTCGACTCAACCTCCCGCAAAACCGCAAAGGTAAGCACAATTACGCCTGTCTGTCAGAACCCTCAGCTCTTGTGGCGTGAAGTCCGACCTCAGGTCAACGGACCCCCCAGGGAAAAACTCTGTAAGAGTCTGTATGGAGAGTTGAATCCAATTTAAAACGATGAAACAGAGGCCGACGGTAATTGCATTTGGAGAATCCTCGGGAGCAGTAGACATATGGCGAAGGCAGGAAGCCGTTTGGGTACAGCTTCCTGTAACACTGTCAGACCTGCCGGTGTTGAGCTGAATACGACCCCCACCCCATCCCATCCCATCCCATTCCACACCCTGGAAACGAGAGCCAGACCACAGCTTCCATTTGGAACTTACACGCTCGCTCTCAGCCCAGAACAACACACACTTTTTTTTTTTAACGCTTGAAAATGTGGCTGTAAGATTTTAATATACTGTATTATACTTGTGACATATGTCCCTCCACTACACCTGCTGCTATTACTGCAGTGGCGGTTGAAGATGGTCAAAAGCTATTGAAAAACCGGTCTTGGCTGGTTTTATATATAGTATAAAATATTGTGTTTACTCTGTGGAGAGCATGCTAACAGACCGAAGCCATCACCGTCACATCAGTGTGCCTCTATGGTGTCGCTGTGCAACATTCGATTAGAAGGCAAACGTCTGCTTCGCACAACCACAACAAATTCATTTAGGTTGTTAACAGCTGTTAAGCTAACATCCTTCCTTATATCCATGTTCTCTGTCTTCTTTTACACGCACGCACGCACGCACGCACACACACATACGGCATACATTTGTCAGCTGCCCATGCATGTCGACAGGCTGCATGTGACACAAGGGTTATGGCAGTGTGTCTGCTGTGCAAGTCATTCTCAAAACATCTGTCAACACGCATCACACATTTGTCACCTGTTGCTAACTGGAGGATCAGATGCCACGTACTGGTCATAACCCGAACACTGCCCCGTGGACATCACACGCACACGCATGCACGCACACACACACACAGCCACGCACGCACGCACGCACACACACACACATACTGTTATTACTGTGTTATTTACTCTTTTATGTATATGGTATATAACTATTAATCTGCTGATTTTCTCTGGTATTCTAGCTTGAGTACTAATAATACTAATAATAATACTAATAAAAAATAAAATGTACTACTATTTGGGTGTTTCACCACCTATGGATCAATGAGGGAAAAAAATAAGAAAAAAAAGAACATTGTTCAGTCTATGTATGTATAAATACCGGTACTGTACATATTGTGTACTGTACTGTATAATATTTGGTAAAATGCAGCTCAAATTTCTCCCGCCATGCTTTTTGTTGGGTTGAGCTGCTACATTCCCGGTACCGTAGTGATCCAGTTCATGTCGTCAGTCACATTACATTACATTTTCCATTACCGTTTTCAACATGTTGCATCCTTATTTTCCCTCCAAGGGAAAGTGCTCGAGCCTATATCTCGAGCTAAAGGCATGTGTTATGTTTTAAGCCTATCAGAAAGCTCACCCATGTGTGATCTGACTAGCTGAGGCTTCTGTGGAGAGGATGGCCACACGCCTCATTAAGCACAATACTCTACCATATGGCAGAGTGGGTCTCTCTCTCACTGGTTTCCATTCGGATTCTCCACCTCATCTGGTAGTGAGAAGAACCTGCCTCTCCGTTCTGAACCTGCTTTCCTTAAGGGTGTTGTACATCACATCAAATAGATTTCAAAGAAATAACACTACAAAAATGTATCAATAATACAAATGTTCACTACATTTGAGAAATGCAGGTTTATTGTTGGTATATATTACTTTGTATATCGAGACCACCTTAGAAACATTCTGTGGCCTCCTTGGGGGAGTTCTCCACCTTGTGGCACAATGATTCCACAAGGAAGTTCAAAGAAAGGTAGTTTCAGAACACCATTTGTGGCATTAACCTATACATATATTGTGTTATGGATTGTGTACATATATGTTGCAAAGTTACCAACCTTAACTTGACCTTAAATACCTTTAGAGAATGGCGGCTATGAGTATTTTACTACGTCCACACGTACACTGCTATTTCTTTAAACAAACCTTTTTCTGCACGATTTGGCCTTTCATCCACATGCAAGCGGTGCATCCGATCACATAAACCGAATGTTTAGCAAAACTGCTGCCAGGGGATATTTTAAAGTGTAGACGGGGAAAACTGAGTTGTGGGCTTGTGTTTGCATCAGAGAGAATATATCTTAACAGAGATGTTCCAACAAACATATTCTATTTATAAAAAGAGGCGGGAAACGTTTCTCAGACCAGAAGCGTTGCATTTTGCTTCCATTGAAATGCATTATAATGCTCAATCTTGTGATCATTCTAAACTCTTTGGTTTACATGACGATGTTTGGACAATGGAGGACGTATAGGCAGAACTGTGTTGGTTTTAACCTTGCTAATAGGACCTTTTACATGTTTACATAGTTACTAACTTTAATGACGAGCAGAGGTTCAGAGTGCACTATGGACGGAGGTCACTGACAACATTTCAGAACCAGTAGTCAGGCTTCTGATTGGCCAAAACGGCTTTAAAGGTTAGGATTATATCGCCAGCTGCTGGCTTGGTGTGCTCTTGACAGGTTTACAGCGTATTTTTGCGTTTCCGTGTGGACATTATAATGGTTTTAATGAATTAGAAAAAAAACACCATTTTAAAATGTAGTCGTGTACATGTAGTCGTGTACGTGTGAACATAGCGTCACATATCATCCTGTCCTGGGACACCGTTGTGCTGCATACAGAGGTGTGTTTAAAATGTAGTCGTGTACGTGTGAACATAGCGTCACATATCATCCTGTCCTGGGACACCGTTGTTCTGCATACAGAGGTGTGTTTTCCTTTCATACTTATCTGCCGGCCAGACATCCCCTCTGTCTGGCCCTCTGACTTTGCTGCTGTGTTGTCCCCTTATCAAGGTCTTCCCCCTCCGCCGCTCACAGCTCTCACAACACCCACACGCCCCACACACACGCAGCCAGTAATCCTGGGGTCCTGAGGTTCATTAGGCCACACTAATCCCCACTCATAACGCGCGGCGTGCGCCGGTGTGAATTAGTATGCGTCCGGTGCTTTTGTAGCTTGTGTTTGTCTTCCGAGGGACTCTGTAGTTGGGGACAGCAGGTGGTCAGTAATTCATATTGGTGAGGGGCCTTTAGAAGACTGGTTTCCCAGCGTATCAGATTCTGTTTTGGGTGGGGGGGGGCTTTCTGGAGAAGTATATATTAAAGTTTAGTTCATGGAAGGGGAGGGGGGGGGGGGGTTCTTACCCACAGGTTGCTCTGTGCTGAGAGTTTGTGCCCAAAGAGTTCAGTCATTAAATGTTCTCACTGTTGTTATTGTCCTCCAGGCACGTGTGTGTGTGTGTGTGTGTGTATGTGTGTGCGTGCGCGCGCGTGCTAGCGCACATGTGTGCGCAACACTTTCTCTGTTTGACTGCAGCATCTGAGTCTGCAGCTTTCTCTCCTGTCTGTCTGTTTATTTTCCTCTCCACCGGGGTCAAAGACAGCACTTCTTCACATCTTTGTTTTCTTTAATGGATCCTCCATTTAATCCTCGCAGCCGTTCTTCCACCTGACCTCAAAGCCCGTCCGGCTCGCTGCGAGACAGGAAGACGCAGAGACAGACCTATGCAGGGTCACCGAGAGGGAATCGTTGGTGTTCCGTATCTTCTGTTGGCGTATCCCGGGCCAAGAATCACAGTGTTAAACAATACCGCTGATCTTGCATGGTCCGTGTGAGATCACAGACATGGCACTGGCTTTCACAAAACGTTTTTTATTTATATATTCAATATGGTCCCCATCAAGTATGCGTCCTTCCTTTGCTCTTCCCAGATGCACATCTTCTCATGTGTGCAGCTCATTATTGTCTTTTCCTTGGATTCAGGGTTTTATTAGGATAGTTCTCACTAGCTATCTATTAAGGGTTAGAACAACACCAGGAGGATTGAAAAGAAACGTTCCATTTTCCAAGAGTGGAATCTTTTATGAGAGGGCTCCTATGCTACTTCCCACCTGCCTACACAAAACCGTTGACCATTTCACTGTGTAACTGGTGGTGTTTCAGTCTGTCCTACTTCCGTTTTGGATATTATAGTAAGTAAAAACGGTTAGTTTTTGTGGTTTGCTTACAATGGCTAACTACCTAATAACCTTGAGTTGTGATAACTATAAGATGATAAATGCTGTATGGTTTGGTCTATGCTCCTATGTGTACCTCTGATAAAATAACAGTAGGCAGCCCAGAACAAAATTGTCGTACATAACATTCAAGGATAAAACCACAGAAGATGTGGATGTGTGTGTGTGTGTGTGTGTGTGTGTGTGTGTGTGTGTGTGTGTGTGTGGTTTCTGGCTGTGGTCTTTAAGACAGAGTTGGAAGGGGCGCGAGAAGTGGAAATAACTTTTGTGTTTATATGGGCAACTGTCGTGATTTAATTCAGTGCATTGCATACAGATGAATCCCAGGCACAGAGGGTGAAAGTTGGAAATGAATGTGGTCGAATATGTGTAAACGGTGGGATGACAGTGATGGGAGAGGTGACCAGAAAAGGGATAAAGCATTTTAGAGACTCTCCATGCCAATGGTTTCCCACTTCCCCTATAGGGGTTCTATCATAGTCCACTTTTACCATGCAGATGGTTGGTCCCTACTGTAGAACACTGCACTGCACACTACACTCAATGACTCCATCCAGGCTCAAACAATCTGTATTAATGTAATACACAGCCTTTTCCCTATGAAGTGTGCAGGAGAACCAGGCCAGTGTGGGCTGGCAGAGGTCTCACTATAGCTCGCCTGCTATGGATACTGCTGACTGCACGGTGCACCCGTGGAAACTCATCCATTTAGAACATCACTTCATCAACAAAAGATGCTATGATTGCAATGTTAGACTGTCTACTCTACACTCACCAAGCAATGTATCACAAAGGGGGTTTGTTAATTAAGCAAATAAAAAAATAGATAAATACCCCGTTTTTAGACTGCTGGGTAATAATGGATTTCCCCAGCGTTAATTCACTCTTGACGTGATTTATGGATTTGTACTTTACATTTCATTTTTAAAAGCACTTCAGTAGCTTCAGGGTGGGCTATCCGATGCGGCATTATTAAACTGTAACTTGTTATTAAGAGAAACAGACTCTTCATCTTAGCCGTCACTGTACTATGTAATGACAGAACCTCAGCTCTCTCTAATTTTATCAAAATATCATTTTGTGTCAGCTTACTTTTTTAGAAACCTTTTTGGAAGCCAGAGCACGTACAAAGTGTTTGTGTTGGAGTTGTGGTGGTCGTGCAAAATGTATCGTTCTGACATGAAGCGGTAGTCCTTGCATGCCTTGTGCTGCCTTAACCTCACGCTGAGTACATTCACAGGCATTTGGATAGGGTTAGACAAACTGTCTGATCCGGGGTATTTTATGTGTCTTTGTGCTGCAAGTGATTTAACTTTTTTAAGTAAGTAAGGGATATGTCAGCTTAGCATCACTTTAGAAGACGTTTCTGTCAGCAATCATGCAGCTTAAATGCTACTTTGAAAATCTGGACACAGATCTACCATAGATTGGTGTGCATTGTTTCATCAGTCTAGGCAGAGTGTTACGGTAATCCATATTGGTGTTGAGCTAAAGTACAGAGCTTTCGCAGAGGAGGAGCGCTGCTCGAGACAAATCATCTCGAGAGATTCATTTCACACGCCGCCATTTACAGACCTGTGGGAGAAGAAGATGGAGGAGGTGTCTATAAAACAGCCACATTACAGACCCACAGTCTTCACAGTCTCACCAGAGTCTCTCCCCACACACCGTATTCATAACCCCAGAGCAGATACTCCTCATGGGGTTACCCCCGCTGGACCTACCAAACACTCTCGGCGCTCCGTTGCAAAACCGAGGGATCAAAGAGAACAGACAACGGGAAAGCTGCTGAAGGAAAAGGGGAAAAAATGGAGACGGAAGGTAGAGCAAGGCAGTGTGGGAGGCAGGGAGTTGCAGTAGCTGTCATTAGATGAAGACATCTGGTCTCCAAAACTACTGTCACTCACCTCCTTGAGGTAATGACTTCACATCTTGGGTCAGATAGCGACGGTGGAAGGGGGGGGAAGGGGTGCGTTAGTCAGAAGGTGGCGAGAGATGAAGAGCTGCCTAATGAGGCTGGATGCTGAACCCCATTAACCCTCCAGGTTATCTTCTCCTGCATTTGGCAGTGGATGGAGACTGGGTAATCCAGCTCCAAACATCTGTCTGTCATACACCCACCTATTCATCCATCAAAACATTCATCCATCCATCCATCCATCCATCCATCCATCCATCCATCCATCCATCCATCCACCTGTCCATCCATCCATCCATCCATCCATCCATTAGCTGTGTTTCGAGTCCTAAAATTGAGTCACTAAATAACACATATGGGCAACTCCCGTTCGCCTTATCTTCATCCCGTCTTGTTGATGTTGTTAGGAAACCGTAGCACCCAACCTGTGACTGGTGCGTGTTGTTAATTTGACATATCCTAGTGCAGGCTGCCTATGATGTAATGTTGTAAGCAGTTGTAGCTGTACCTGCCTCTGTCATGGCAGCGTTATTCATGGTTTAAAATCGTGATGCTGTTCCTATACTGTACAAGGTTGTTTCTCTCATTCCCTCAATGTGGCGTCCTTTCTTCTGTCTCCAGAAGGAAAGGTTTGTCCTGGCAGCATTCTAGCCTCTGCAGGGGAATATCAATTTGGAGAGTTACAAGTGCTTTCTGATGTCGTTGAGTCATACTGTACAGTTGAGATTAGCCAACACACAGGCACGCGTTTGCGCTCACACACAAGCACACACACACGGCTCCCGAGGGCTGTTGGAGAGGAGTATTTGAGAGGACTATGGATTATGGAAAAGTCACTTAATTGCAAAAATCATGGAATACAGGATTCTCTGGATACCATGACTAATACAGATCTTTTCACCTCCCAAGCCCTTGGTTCTTATCTGAACAGTATAGCCTATTAAGTCTCACAGATGGAGATGCTGAGATCACGGGGCGCACACAACCCATGACGCATCTTTGCTGGGTGAATAATGTTACTGAAACATGTGCTTAAAACTATAGTCCAGCAACGAGGCCAGTTCACTCACCAAGAAGAGTACAACATACCTGATGTTGCGTCCTACTGATTGGAAGCCCACATAGACAAGAACCATAAACAGAACAATTGACCGACAGTACACGCGCGCGCGCGCACACACACACACACACACACACACACACACACACACACACACACACACACACACACACATCATTTAGGAAACAACAAATAAATCAACAAAATGTTTAACATCAGTATTGGAATTTCCAGGTTTTTATTCAACCCCTATTTATGCTATATGGTTAATAAATGCTATTTATAAGAGGCTCTCTTTCCCATTGTTGACTATTCCCGTTCTATATTATTATTACTACTGGAACACACATGTACAATCAGAAAGAAAAGCAGCCAAAGAGTCAGTGCTGCTCTGTGTAAATGTAGAGGGAATGAAATGCCCCTGTAATGTTTCACAGAGACACAGAGACACATGGGTCTACGCTGCATATAGATGTTCTTTAGAAAAGACGTAGAGTGGAGAGCTGGCAGCACACTGGGGACTGAGAGGGGGAGGGGCAAACAGGGTGTCTGGGCTTGGTGTGAAAGCATGGAGGCTGGATGCAGAATGGGCGCTGATGGTTACCATAGCGACGAGAGAGAGGGGGCAGAGGAGGTGGGGCTAGACCAATTCATCAACTGCTGACATGCGTGTGCGTGTGCGTGTGCGTGTGCGTGTGCGTGTGTCCACCTCTGTGTTTCTACTAAACTAGACTACGCCCTTGAAACGCTCTCTCTCTCAGCAGAGCACAATGCCCTTCTTGGCCATCTTATACATAGTCATTGTCTGCAGGCCAGTGTCGCTGATATCTGGCTACATGAGAATGCTATCGCTCAATGGCAGGCCCCACAGAAGAAGGGCATAGAATGAGAAGAATTATTTGAGAGAATAGATAAGAAAATAGGGCAGATTGTGGCGTGTGTGTGTGTGTGCACGTGTGCGTGCGCGTGTGCATGTGTGTGTGTGCGTGCGCACTCTCCCAGTCCTGTTGTATTTGTCATGCTGTCAGTATAGGCCTTATATGAGGAATTATGAACTCAATTTAATCATTATACATGTTGTGTGCGTGTTGGTTTAACATCATCAGTTTAGGGTAACCATGGCAACACAACTCTCTGGTCCACAGGGAGGCAGATGGGGAAAGGAGGAGGGACAAACAGGGACTCACGGGGGCTTCTGCCCGTACCCATATAATGAGCATTGAAAGGAAAACCCTGCTCTTTTAGCGCAGATTGAATTCCGTGTTTTCATTTGTTCCTTCCACCTGACAAATCAAAGCAATTGTTTTGCAGTAATCCGTCAAAATACAATGCAGACTTGTGCGCTACTATTCACAGTGATTCTCAAATGGGGCAATTACAATTAGAGAATAAGTGTTCAGTGCCCTCAGAATGCCCTGGTGCAGCCAAGACGGCTGACTTTAAGTCAGATTCAAAGACGGTGTTTCCAGGACAACAGCAGAGATAACCCTTATAAATTACATGTATATATATATATATATATATATATTATTAATAACTAAATCATCTTTTGTGCCATGCCCTGTATTCTCTAAAGTGGGGCTAATGGGTTTACCGTGTCCTTCATTTCAGTCAAAAAATATGTAGGTTTGTACATGCACACGTGTATGTGTGGTTTGGCTGTAATAAACACATTATGTGTGTGCTCGCTGGATAGCAGGTAGATATTGGGTGCCATGTGTGCTTGGTTACAATCCTAAAGCAAAAGAAACACAGTGCAAGCTTCATTCTCTGCAGTGTGTCTTCTTGTGTCCCACAGCTTGAGGTAAACTGGAGTAATAATCATATGGTCCTTTTGACCAAAAAATACAGCATACACAAGCCAGAACACCTGACACCGAAGCAAGAAGTGGTTTGAATTAACTGAGCAGTAAATCCATTTTTTCCAGTGTCCACAGTGTCGCCAACTCTGTTCATTTTCCATTTATAGACTGATGGTTTCATTTTCTTCCAGCTTTAAGCACCTCTCTTCATTCATTCAAATGTGTATGTATACACTTACACGCATGAGAATCACATTTGTGAGTACTTGCAAACATGCGTGTGTATATTAGTGTAGCTTAGGAAAATACACACGCGGTGCATGCATACACACACACACGCACACACACACAAACACGCACACACACACTAGGTCTTTTGACTGGGGTTCCAGTTGCTCCTTTTGTTTTCCTAATTGTCAAACTGAACATGTCACTGTATTTGAATGGAGCACACGGCACACTTATGGCAGCTGCCAGCTCAATGCATGAGTGGGGTTGGGTGGGGCTTGGTGTCACCCCTTAATGACATTAACCCCCTCTCCATCATATCACCCTGTTTAAAGAAATCACAGACACACACTAGCAGTGACGGTTTTACAGAGGTGGGCAAACATTTACAGGAATGTCTTTGTTTTTGACTTTTCTTTGTATTTTTTTCTTTTTCTTTTCTCTAACACGGAAAACAAAACGGTATTTTTGGAGAACCCTCGGAGCCTCGGTCACAATAGTAACCCAGAACACATTGTGTTTGTTTTTGTGACATCTTGAGGTCATTTGCATGGTAATGGAATCTGCCAACATAGTATTTTGATGTTTGCAGTCAGATAGAGCATTAGTGTTCTAACTTCAAATGCTTTAGTAAATATATTATATAACATGTTGTGATCAAAATGTCATGAGCAACATTCCTGTAGCCTTAAAGGTTCAGTATCACAACAATAATGAACCTTCCCAGTGATTTAGATACACTGAAAATGTAGTAAGCTACAGTAACGATACCACTGAGTGAAAAGTACAGGCTTTTTACTCGTGACACATCATATCTTCATGATCATACGGGTGGGCCGTGTTAGTAAGTAGGACACATGCATTGGAAAGTGCATCTTTATTTCTAGCAACAGTAGAGTGTGATTTACATTTTCTGGACCATAATTCTAATGACATTCAAAGCAGGATCTACTAAATGACTGTTGATTATACTGTGGATCGATAATGCTGTAGTGATGCATTGTAGCAACAATTTTACATTGTGCAGGCTATATCATTTAACTGGCCAGGGGCCAGAGTAAACCAGCTGGAGGGCTGGGCTATGGGCCCCGGGCTGTAGTTTGCCCAATTCTTCCTTAGGGTAATCTTTTGTCTGTCATATAGTGAGGCCGTGATAGAGGAGCCTTCCCCCCCATCTGGTAGCAATCACAGCACAGTCTGCCTTCGTTTTACTGTGTGTGTGCGTGTGTGTGTGTGTGTGTGTCTCTTTGTAGACCCTTCAAATGTGTTTGTGTGTATTAATATGTGTGTGTGCAATTACTGTACGCTACCTTTCCATTAGTGTGTGTGAGAGAGAGTGTGTGTGTGTGTGTCTGTGTGTGTATTGTATGTGTAAGCATGTGTGTGTGTGAGCATGGGTGTTCATGTATGTGTGTGTGTGTGTGTAATCCCTGAGTGCCGCCAGAAAGCCCCATCCATCGCAGGCCTGTCTGTGAAATATGAAGGGGGAGGGGAGTACGCCCTCTCTCTATAATGGTAAAGCCCCACATGGACTCTCTGCCCAGCTGCATGTCCCTCTCTCTCTCTCTCTCTCTCGCTCTCTCCCTCTCTCTCTCTCCCTCTCTCTCTCTCTCTCTCTCGCTCTCTCGCTCTCTCTCTCTCCCTCTCTCTCTCGC
>JAODTR010050022.1:0-18285 GCA_025399935.1 Amblyopsis rosae
GGGATCCCCCAGTCAGAGCTTGCTGATGTTGCTCGGGAAAGGGAAGTTTGGGGTCTCTTGCTGAAGCTGCTGCCCCCACGACCCGACTCCGGATAAGCGGATGAAGATGGATGGATGGATGGTGTTTGAATGTGTATTTTATGATGGTTTTGGAATGTTATTGTACCACCATAGGAAAACAGGCCAGTATTTAGTTTATGTAGATATTTTGAAGAAATTCAATAAAAATACAAACATAGGGTTGAATTTATTAATTTGTATATTTCTTTCTTTTCTCTTACAGTAATTGACTCCTGCATGCACTACTGCAGTCCAGTATGAAAATTTACCACTGGCTTTTATTGTTAGGTGTTGTTTCTCTAACTGACCAGAAGAGGGTGCTTTTCCCATTCAAATGACTGACTCATGCCATACCGTTCACTGACACGATTTTCCCTCGATAAAAAGTAGATTTGTTGTTTAGCCTTTTTGATTAGTTTTTAGATTGGAACAATCGGTTGATAATGATGAGATCAGGCAACCATGACAAAGATGATTGGCTTTTTAATGAAAGCTGGAATAAATAAGGATGATAGGAAACTTTTTGAAACTTTGAGAATACATCTTCTGTGGTTTGTTACTCTACTCTGTGAGAAGAAAAGATCATTAAGCTTCTTGGCTGGCTTTTGCTTTAGCCATTGTTGTTTCCTCTGTCCCTCTCACTCAAAAACATAGTCATACAGTAAAACACAATGATACAATATAGCCTAGCAGGGTTCTGAAGTCTTTCACATACCTGCTATTCTATGTCCACCAGCACTAGCACAGCCAAAAAGTTGGTCAGTCTTACAGTATGAGCACAGCACACATAACACACATACTCATATTTTGCGCTTTTAAGCCACTGAATATTACAAAAAGAGAAATAATTCCTGGATTAAATAATATATAACGTGCTGCTACACAGCCAGGTCTGTTTGCGTTATCTTGTTGAATGAAACCCATTTGTTATCGTAAACTGTGCTTGAGTGTGTGAAAGGGCTGTGCTGTGTGTAGCTGGTGGCTTGGGACTCCCTTAATGACTTCATCAGTGTGTAGAGGCTCGCTAGATTGAGTTGCTGAGGCGGAATTGATAATAGCCAATAAACCGAGGTCAAGAGGATCACTGCTATTTATTAGAATGCTCCACATGGGAAGTGTAGTCTGTGTGTGTGTGTGTGTGTAAGCAAGCGTGCGCGTGTGTGTGTGTGTATGTGTGTGTGTGCTAATGTTTGCTCACCGCATGCCTCTGGGTATTTGACAGTGTGCACATGTACATATTTTGTGTGTAGGCATCCAGGTGTCAGGCTGTTTGTATGTTTGGCCACAAACACATCAAGGTCCGGAGGCTACAGCCGATGCCAGACCTGTAAAACAGAACATTAACCCTGGTCAGAGGCACAGCCAGGCACGAGTGTCAACAGCGGTCTAAATCAGGTTGTTTGAGTGTTTGACAGCACAGGAAGAGAGCGAGGCACTGTAAGCTAATAAAAAGGGGGATGAGTGGATTTACTCTCTGGTTTATATGTGACGGTGGGCTATCGGAACAGAGAGGGCTCAACTGTCATTTTTCATTGTGTATCCACCTGCTGTCTTTTCAGAAGCAAATGTTTTGTCATTATATTTGTTGGGATTTTGTCACTGTTTCAGGACTTTCTGGTTTTATTTTTCTGCACAAGTATGCGTGTGCTTGCAGTGGAACACAATGTGAGAGTGTTATTGCATTTTCCCCTGTGATGACTTGAGCTGTGTGTCTGCGTGTCTGTGTGTGTGTGTGTGTGTCTGCGTGTCTGAGTGTCTATGTCACGGTGACATAGACACCGGGTGTTAGTATATTGTTGTACTGTATTGTAAAAAAAGATATCTCCTCCTGCTCCTGTAGCTTGGAATCACTGTGTGAAACCGTTACAATACCTGAGGGTCTGTACAACTCCTGGCTTCACTGTTTTCTAGTGTGTGTATATATATATATATATGTCTGTGTGTGTGTGTGTGTGTGTGTGCGCGCACATGCGTGCATGTGCATACATACAATTCCCTCTAAACAGAACTTATGACCTATAGGAGCAAGGGCATGTCTAAGCATGCACATTTTAAAGGGACACTTTCCGGTCTGCTGGACAGCTGTATGCACTGAAAGTCCAGATAACTTACCGTAATTAGATAATTATGTGTAAAACAGCGGTTTCCAACCTTTTGTTATGCACGTACTGTACAGTACCCTCATTCAATAGGGCAATACAGTATGTGGTTCATTGCCTTCTCTCGAAAATGTGTTGAGTCAGTTACGTGTAACATATTGTACACACCATTAGCCTGGAGTGAACATTGTAGTTAACGACCTTGAACTTGAATTTGCATACTTGGTATATCAGCACCGTGCAGGAAAATACAGTGGGAAAACTG
This sequence comes from Amblyopsis rosae, assembly GCA_025399935.1. Lineage (NCBI taxonomy): Eukaryota > Metazoa > Chordata > Actinopteri > Percopsiformes > Amblyopsidae > Amblyopsis > Amblyopsis rosae. The sequence goes on from JAODTR010050022.1 coordinate 2,425, forward strand.
ACTTGTTTAGTGTAGTTTCCCATCATTCACAAGCATTTAGTTTACTGGATTTGGCAAATGTTCTTAGACACATTTTATGTACATCACATTGGACAGCTTTTGCAAATGTGTAAACATGCAGTTTTATTTATGGACTTGCTCTAATTTTTGACTCAGTACAGATGATATTCCCCCCCCCCCCCCGAGGAGTTGGACAATTTGTTCAAACAAGGGTTTGGATCAATGCACATCACTTGACCAGGTCAGCTGTTATTATTAAATGGTGGTGCAAGGTGATTATGTTATTATGTTGTGTTCCTGCCTTAATATGTGATACAGCAATGTAACATTACAACAGAATGCCCACATTAGAAGAAACAGCTCCTTGAAAAGTCAAACATAATTTGTACTTTCTCCTTTGACAGTGTGTTGTTTGCCCAAAGAAAAATGTTTGTGATGCTGTGTGTTTACACGGCTGGAAAGTGTTTGCTCTCGAACAGCACGTGACACGGCAAGGTGCTATGTAGCATGGTCTCCTATTCTAAACTGTTCATTAGTGAATAACTGTGCAAACACAGGTATTGAAGTAGCCGCAACCCAACATATGGACCGGTAATTGCTTGTGGGATTCTGAGCAATAATTACCTATGCCTGTGCCACAGATTATGTTGTGTTGGGATACAGCAGCTGCAGTATCCACTTCCCTCCACTTGATGTCACAAACATTACAACGACAATATGCCGGCAGCCGTGAATAGGAACATAAGTAAACTACTAGCGTACGCAGAGGCAAACTGTGAAGACTCACATTTATAGTCTATAAAGCAATTCCAATGGGTATCGTAACTCAGGTGTGTGACTGACATAATCAGTGGAAGAGTAGCTGCAGCTCCAGGGGGGCTTGCAGCACCGTGCCTACATAGACCGTATTTAGACAGCCCCAGAGATGCCACAGCAACCCTGGGAATAACACAGCCTGAGTCCCTATTGTTCTTAATCACCTGCAGCTGACTGAAAAGCTCTGTCTTGGAAATGGCACTTTCACACTCTAGCAGCAATAGAATATCAACCATTCTAGCTCATATTTTTGTACAGTCCTCTCGACATTTCCTTTGTTTCCTTCTTCTATGGGGATTTATTTTTATTATTAGTAGTCATATTTTACAATTAAGACATGTTTATGTTATTATTTTTACAGAGAAGTAGCAATTGTGTGCTGTAAAAATATAATGGCTTACAATTTCTATAATAAAATATGTCTTTTCCCACAGCCTTAAGAATACTAAACTTTTATAAAGTCAGTGACAACAAAACCTGTAGGTTTTGCCATTATCTTCTGTACCCTCACTGACATCGTCTATGATGTTTTTTTTTATTTATTGTTGTCCTACTAAGGCTTTCAATGAGTGTCATGCATCCAGTAGCCTATGACCTCCTGGTGACATCATCCCCCATTAGCCAGGCCTATTCATTTTCTTGGTTGACAGACAGGGGGCTTGGTGGCGTGGCCGAACCGCCCTCTCGACATGTAGCAACAGACAAACTGTGTGGCGCTGATACTCTATAATAGCGTTCATAGGCCATGCTCATTAGCTCTAAATAACACAGTGCAAAGTGCCATCGTCGACACCGTAATGGCCACATTAACGAGTATTACACAGCCATTGGTTTTTAGAACCACTTACTGGCAGTGGGCTCGTGCATCATAACAGCACGTTTGCCACAGCGCTCCCTGATGGCTGTGGGTAATTTATCGCGGTGACTCATCATTTCCCTTAACCATAGCCTGCCTTGTCGTCCCCTCTTGATCGCTGCAACCTGGCGCTTTCTCTGTCTGCTACACTACAAGCTACTGTACATCCTTCTCTCATAATCCCAAAGGCTCTATTCTGTCATCATCTCCCTGTTAGTTTCCAGGCCTTATCCTTGTTTTTCACAGTCTTGGCGAGCATTATTAACCCCTCCACTACCCTTTTCTCCTTTTAAATGGTTTTCTCTGACACTTAGTAGGATTTGTCTGTAGTATCCTTCTACATAATTATGTTGAAAGCCTATTTCTCTTTGTAGGAAACAATAGTCCAGAGTCTCGCTAACACTAGCATTCTCCTGCTGTCATTCACCAGTGCTGTTTATTGTTGTTTATGATACATTTCTGAAGCCACATTCAAGGAGAGAGAATGGGTGGATGAAGAGTTTGGAGTATTTAAGTGTAACTGCAGCCGAGCTCTGAGCCTGACTCCACCAAATGCAAATATGCGTGAGTGGAGGGGAGGGGCTAATAACAATTGATTTTGAAGTGTAGAGCCATATTCAATATTAACACCAGCATTTATGTGTCTCATCAAAGTGCAGTCTTATTTAGTTTACAGCTCAAAAACACAATTTAGGTTGCAGTTGCACAAGTTATTTCGAGCCAGCTAGCTGTCTCCTGTCTAGACAGTGGGTCAGATGTTTCTGGAAGCTTGGATGACTACTCTGCTGAGACTTTAATTTGGGCCTTTTCAATAGTACTTCAGATATTATGTTAAAAGTTCTGGGTCAACATTTAAACAAGTATTTTCTTTGCCTTGATTTACTAAGATTAACTAGATACATATATAATATGTTGTATTTCACAGACAATATATTTATTGTTATCAAAACCGCCCACAGATGTTTCCCTCTTTAACTGTAATACAAAGTTGTGCATTACTGTGGTTGTTGTTTCTCAAAGCAATTACTATAAATACTATATATCTACTACTACTGTAATGCTAATTTTATGTACACGCACAAACATAAACCTTTTGAAAACATGCTGTATCTGATTCAGATAGCAGCTTCTATCATTGGATTTGGGCTGAGGGCCCAACCATGACTTGACATTGACGTGTCTTCATTTTCACCGTGCTAGCAAGATAGCCTTTTATTTCACTGAATGACTGTAAGGGAAGTCACTCGAGAGGCACCACAATATAGATATCATTTGGTCAAGTAAACAGGGTGAATGCTTAATACGTGCTTCATTTCTGGGGAATGTCATTTCATATCTGTCTTCAAGTTTTAACATGGTGAACATGACTGTATAGGAATATATTACAGTTTATTTCCTTTCTTTGCAATGTTTGCGATGCTAGGGTGTGACAGATGTCACCTATGCATACTCATGTGAGATGTCAGTCAAGCTAGGTGTGTAGGGCTACATCCATTAGCTCAAGACCTTGCATGTGCTGTCTAATAGACCCTACAGAAGGCTATGTACGTATAGTTTACTGCATTTGTCCTCAAAGTAGGCTAATCCAAAAGCATTTCATAATAATACATATTTGGATTACAGTAAATTGTGCATTCCAGTATAAACAAAATAACATGACTGGATAAAATAACCTTCAGGATATGACTTCAAATCAACAACCGGCCGTGTGTCACAAAGAGGGCAACGTCAGACCTAATGTCTTCCATCTGTCTTCTGCAGCCTCCATTGTAGCTCAGAAGTGGTGGTGTCAAATGCAGCCGTGCATGGATGGAGAGGAGTGCAAGGTCCTGCCTGATCTGACCGGCTGGTCCTGCAGCACCGGTAACAAAGTGAAAACCACCAAGGTAACAGGGCAACTAGTTGGTTTTCTGTCGTTAATTACTGTGTGTGTGTGCACGTGTATGATAGTGACAGGGTTAGGACAGGGCGGGTTGGGTCGGGTCAAAATGTGCAAAGCAGTGTTCCGACCAAGTAATACATATATACTGAAACATTGTGTGCGAGTGGGGATTCTCCGATCCTCACTCTCTCAAACACACACACACTCACACACAGACACACACTGTGTTACAGGCGGTGCAGATCCTCTCTGGCTGTTAATAGACCAATCTGCATTAGCCATACCGAACAATACATTTGGTTAGGCCTACGCAGTGGCGGAACAACAGTTTTAACTATGGGGTGGCCAAGTCTATTTCAGGCGGTCCATAGAGAATGATGACAGACAATTGGTGTAACCTGGCATCGAGCATGAATAAATATTATGATTGCTTATTTGAAATAGAAGTGATAATTAACTTAACCCAGATTTCTTCAATATGCCGACACAAATTATCGTATAAATAATAGTAATACGTTTTAACATAATAACAATCACAAGCGATAGTAACATTGTTACATTTATAGTAACATATGCTTATTTCTGTACTAGCTATCATTAAGTGTTTAATGTCTCAGCACCCTGATATCAGCACCCTCTCAGCTACAATTAGGATTCTATCACAAAATATTTCTGAAAAACTTAACTCACTATTTGTTTTCAAAATGCAATAAAATTATGAACTCCAATTTTTTGTATTTTATTATGAAACGGATGGTAAAATAGTGTATAGTTTTGTTTCAAACACACATTCAAACACACATTCCTCCATGCCTTGACTAAGTTTACATTTATTCTGAGTTCAAAATAATAGCCTGCACTATATTAATTAAATTATACAGCATTTTATTAATGTATGCGTATGCACTCTTATTTATAAGCCCTGAGCATCATGGGGTATGCTTGTATCTATTTATTTATCTTTTAATTTGATAATTTCTGTCTTTAAAAAAGAGAAACATTTGATTTAAATAATTTTTCAGACTTTCAGACAAAAAATATATATAAAAAACAATAATTGCATTATGTCAGGAATTATAAAGGCAGCTTTGGCATTGTTCTGTACATCTGCTGTTATGCCGAATAACACACGTCATATACCGTTGTGTTTCTATAATTTACCATTCTGAAGATATGATATGAAATATATACTATGCTGTTCAGAAAAATTTGAGAGAGCATAATGCAATTATGGCATTTTATAGACAAATTTGGCATTGTCCTGTACAACCGATATTATGCCGAATAACACTCATATAATGTTCTCTTCAGAGAAAAAAAGTGTGATTTACTGTTCAAGATATGATACGAAATATATAACTATGCCAAATCCACGGGGTGGCCAATCATATAGTAGGGGTGGGCAGTGCCACCCTGGACACCCCTCTGACACCGCCAGTGGGCCTATGCAAACCTTGTTTATTTAGTAGCATATATGCGCTACTACTGCCATAGGCTGCTATGCAATCATGTTTTAGCGTAGACTATTGCTAACAGATAAACGAAACAATTCAATATTTAGCTAACTGCTAACTGCTGTAGCCGTGGCTCAAAGATATTAGGCATAAGGACTTTGGTGGCTCTGCAATAGACTGTTGTCTGCGCCAGTGTCCCTTTGAAACATGCATTTAATGGGTATCTCTATATAGCCATTGCTATAAGCTACAGGCTCAAGTTGGCGGTTTGTGTGTTGGGTTCGGGGTTCGGTGGTTGAAGAACACATTTTTGCGGGTCTGGCAGTGCGGGTTGGCTCTCATAATGGGGCAGGTGGGTGCATCACTAACTGACATGTATTTCTGTTGTTTTGTGCATTTCACAAATAACATTGTACTCATCGTTTTTCAGTGTGTTTGTGTGCTAAAATGTTTTTTTTCCCCCCCCCAAGGCTTCTAGCTGACTCCAATTAGTGGAAAGTCTCAGATTATTAGTCATAAAATGAATGTAACAAAAAGCGAGCACAATACTCTATTAGTGTTCAAATTCAGCTCCCTTGAGAAAAAAACATTTAGATGTTATTCACCTTAATTAATAAACTATTGCATTTTAAAAATGTTCTCATGTCATTTGGATTTGTTTTCCTAATTTCTATTTTATTTTTTACATTTAAAAAATAAATCTTTTTCATGTCATTTGTATAGGGAAAGACAGAACAGATGTTCTTACCACTGATCAAATGAACATCAGATTTAGTTGATCTTTATTCTCCTATAAGGAGACCCACATAGTCTAATGTAAGTCATCAGTGTAATGTAACAAGAAATCACACAGCTCAGCAACAACAAAAGTCTCAGGTTCAACCGTAGCATGTGTTTTTTAATCTGGTATGGGCTCTGGGTCACATGAGAAAGCGGGAAACAAAAGTTGCTAATGGAGAAAACGTGAAACCGGGACACGGCAACATCGACGTGTGGTGCGATGCAAACCGACGGCAGTCAGACGAGATAAATTGATTTTAATGAAGGTCCTTCACGGCCCTTTGTAAGCTGTCGAGGTGTGAAAGTGAATTTGTGCGACTGACAGCCGGGGCGCCTGCGTGCAAACACACACATACACACACACAGCCTACACACATACGTACGCACGTGTGTGTGTGTGTGTGTACATGTGTAGCAGCATGTGTCGTGGCGGGGAGCAGGTGCAGTTTACTTACAGGTGAAATATGAAAAGAGAAACAGTTGCGGTGGGAGCAGCTCAGCCGCCATAAGAATAATTGGTGGGAGATGGCATAACAGGAGAACATCTGTCGCATTCATTAGAATGCATTTGGCTGGGGCCTTCCATTGAGGCTTTACAGTTAAAAGTCATAATTAAATCACTGAGTGGAATAGACTGAACAACACTGGCGCTGTTTGGGTAAATCGCTAGAGTCGGAATTAATGACCCTCGGCCAAACAACCACTAAGGGGTCGAGAGGAGGAGCTACGTTGACGCTACGACACGGCTCCTCCAACCTCTCTCGCTCTCTCTCTCCGTTTTCTCTACTCCGCTCTTTAGCTCTCTATCTCCGCTTCCCCGGCTCTGCCTGACCGTCTAGCCGATCAGCTGTTCAGGGAATAGGGGGCCGATGGCTGACTGCATCGGTGAACATTAATTGTGCATTTGCTAGGTGCGCTGGAACCGGGGAGTTGATACTAGCAGAGTTTCTGGCAGATGTCACCAGACAACTCTATGGCAACAGCTACAGTAGGCAACCGTAGCCCTGTTTCTCTCGCCCTCCTTTATCGTTGTTATAGCAATCTGTCCATGACCTCTTTCCGTGACACGTGTCTCATTTGCGGTGACGATATATTCTCCAGCTCTCTTTTACTCCTACACAGTGTAGGTGGTGCACTGTGCATAGAAATGGTAGGATAACGGTTAAATCCTATAGTCCTTGTAACATTTCATTACTGCAGTTTGTTCGCAATTCACAATTATTTTCATACATTTCCCTGTAAGGCTGATTTCTTTCTATAAACAATGTTGAAAATATAGATGAATGATCGTGTGTGCGTCAGTAACTTTCCTTATAACAACTCACTCTGAACAACTTTCTGTGATTGAAGTGATTGAAAACAAAAAGCCATGCTGAAATGTAGCCTAATTTGAAAGCCCTTCAATCGGAGGTGAAGGACAAAACTACATGCGCTGTAATAATGCTTGATGCAGGTTGGGGGCATTTGAACTGTGAAACATAGCATGAAGTGGACTCACATGTACCTGTTTCTGTTACAGTGGTCTTACCTGCGGTTTTGTTTCTGTTTGCAGGTCACGCGATAGCGCGGGTCACCGACCTACTAGGCCACATGAGAGGCTGGAAGGATGACACATATTGTACATATCTAATGTACAATGAGGACAATATCAACAGAAGGGACAATGTCAGTCTATCCATCACAACAATGGAATCAAATGTACTTATGAATCGAATTCACTGGGACGGATGAAGACTAATACGTAGGGTATATGGCATATTGCTGCCTGTTGAGACTGGTGGACTACAGCCGATGAACTGCGCTAATGCCAAACGAAGGACAAAGTATGGACTGATCCAAAAATGAGCATTTCAAAGACTATTTCATAGTCTTTGTCAAGAATGCATATACGTCTTAACCAGGAACTAATGCTGTGATTATAGAGTTACTCGAACCTAAAAACCAGTTATCCATGTGAATTGGGGATTGCTTTCTATTCAGGAAATGAAAGGGAGGGAATGGACAATGATGCTCGTAACAAACAAATGGCAAATTAGCATCAAATTGCTCTTGTGGGTCAAGTTGCTGACATGGAGAGAGTTTTCCAGGAGTAGTTTTGCAGTTCTAATTAGGATTTCCGCTTAGGATCATAACAACATATTAAACATTCATGTAAGATATTTGCACTAGTTGAAACTGTTTTGGGAATGTTTTGTTTTTCTAGATACTTCCCATGTTTTGCTTCGGATGTCATACAAAATGGGAGAAATGCAGGATGTTTTGTAAGGTGTCTGCCTCTTGAAGTAGATAGATATACAGTATATATATAAATATATATATGAATATATCATGCCCCATTATTCCTTAGTAGTTATAAACGGAAAAAAAAAACAACAAAAAACAACTGTGTCTGAAATTAGAGAGCCCTGCCTATATAAAGCTTGGTACAATGCGCGACCATGGATCTAGCAAAGTGTGAGTGATCATTTTTGCCCAGAAACACTTCCCAGCACAGTCTGAGGTTCTATAACGTTGATCTAGTATATGCTATCTGTGACATCTCTTATGTTAACTGTTAAAAGAAGGCCCATAAAATGTTCAAACAAGGACAACATGTTGCCTCTGTGTTGTGCTTAAACCTCATGTGTAAGCAAATGTGTTCCCCAGCAGCACGTTTTAATATTCTCTTCCGCGGGTCCTTTGTCTGTTAAAACAGCACAACAGAGTCAAAGAGGGCTCTCTAATACCTTAATTAGGGATATATTCGTCTGTGCTCACATTACCCATTGATTGCCTCCAGAAAGTCTAGCTGACTGAGATACAGAAATAATTGCAACCAATCATGGCAGTTCAACCTTTTACAAATATGTTTTTCCCCATCGGGCAGTGTGTCGTTACTGCTCTCAGTAGCCTCAACAGAATATCATGTTTCTCTCTTATCTCTGTGCACATCTTAGGACGCTCCCTGTCTCCTCACTGTCTTCCCCACATGTCCCCTGCTCACGCTTCACGTTTACACATCCTCCCCTCTACAGCGATAAATGTATCGCTCACGCTTCACATGTTAACACATCCTCCCCTCTACAGCGATAAATGTATCGCTTCTCCTTCGTCTTCGAATTTCTCTAATCTAATCTCTCTCTTTCCCACTCTCTCTCTCCCTTTCTCTCCCATATCATCATCATCATCATCATCATCATCGTCATCATCATCATCATTCCCCTGTACGTCTCTGATCTGTGGATATGTTGGGCCAATGTGTCCAGGGGCCAGGTCCCCATTGGGGGCCTCTGTTCTGTGGGTGAAAGCCCCTCTTTTTCGACAAGCATGCTTGTGAGCAATGATAGATGTGCAGGAATTGAGACGCATAGCTGCATCTCCGTGCAGCTCCCAGCTGAAGAGAGGTACTACAGCAGAGAGCGGTGGAGGAGGAAGGGGACAGCAGTCAGCTCCATTTTCTCATTACTGAGAGGCCTGGACCGCACTGGGGCTTCTCCGGGGACTGCTGACACAGTGTATTTTTAGGCCCATACAGTGCAGCACTGCAGTTAGGCCAGTCACACCGCAATGCCCTACTCTCCTTTTGTTGCTTCTCCTGCGATGGTCCACTTAAGAGCGGGAGCTGAAGGTACCAGAGTACAGGCATGCGTGCCAGTGCAGATACAGTTACCACATACAATACACACACACTGATGCAGATGGCAAGCCTTAATGTCGTCCACCTATAGCAGAAGTTGGTTTGCAATGTGGCTGTGAGTGCACTGTTTCCATTTGTCCCTGGTTTCTTCCCTTGGCACACACGTGTTCTGTAACTTTCATTCTCTCGTTCTGCCCCACATGCTCCCCCTCTCTCTCTCTCTCTCTCTCTCTCTCTCTCTCTCTCTCTCTCTCTCTCTCCCTCTCTCCCTGACCCCCAGAGGTCTGGTGTTTGGTAGATGAGCCTGGCGCCGACGCGCTCTCTGTCCTTCACAGGCAGGCAAAATCAATATTTGAGGATAATTTGCTCTGCGCTGCTCCCTGGTGGCTAGGGCCTGACATCGCAGCCCCAGTTCCAGCTCTATGTGGAGGCGAAGACCAGCAGGAGACACGTTCACTGCTCCTTATAGGTCGACTCATATTGAAACCATATTTTTGGAGGGTTGTCACCCAGGATACAATTACCAAGCCAACCAGCCCAATCCTTCATTCAAGTAATATTTTTAAAAAGTACGAAAATTGAGTTTATCAGTTAAATGGGACCTGCTATGGTAGAAATCACGTATTAAGTCATTCATTTATAATACCGGTAAATTATTGACAGTTAATGAATACATTTAGAGTAAAAGTAAAGGATATTATGTAATTGTTCTAATTACGCTAATGATAATATAATAGTGGCGCTATGAACACATTACAATGAAAAAGAACAACAAAGAACACAACAATTTAGCCATGTGTTCGGGGATTAAGATTATAGTGTGGAAATTACCGTTAACATTCGCACAGCCACCCTGCTGGCGGACCAATCAGCGATTAGTGGGTGTGGGTAAGTGTGATGACGTTGAAGTCAAGCACTTGTTTCAGTAGTAGAGCTAGATGAAGCGATACAAACAGTTGTAGCAGCGTTGATTGGTTAAAGGTCTCAAGTAGTTTCAAAATGAACCAGTGGTCTATGTCCAGTAGGAGGCAGTGACTGCGAACACTTTCCAGTGGAGCGTGTCCAGACCCTGTTAACAAAAGTGCATTTTGGGCCGAGTTACATCAGGCTGTGGCCTGAGACGGTGGCTCAAGGATGAAACACACAGCATGGAGCAGCTGAATGCAGAATAATATGCTAATGAGCAAAAGTGGAGAGAAGGAGAGAGAGAGAGAGACACTTAGAAGAGCTTAGAAGAGCGATGAGCTACCTAGATGAAAAACAGAGATAAAGAGGTAATTGATAAAGTGTATGTGAGAGAGAGAGAGAGAGAGAGAGAGAGGGAATGTGTGGGAAGACTATTTTAAGTATGGCTTTGTTTATGTGCTAAGCATGGGTGGCTCCCGAGGGGACACTCTCTTCATCAAACCAAACGCCTCCAATAGTCCATCATCACACTCCTCTGCATCCATAGAATTGCTACCTGGAGGAGCAGACATAAAGGAATGTGGCTGTGCTGATTTAGTGTCTGCATCTTCTTAAGTCAAGTCCAATTTGTATTAGCCTCCGGCTATCTGGGGAAACACGAGTTCGGTATTTCATTTCGGTGCGAATGGTAATCTTCAGAGGAACCAGTGAGTCTGTCAGACAGAGGCTGATGGATTTGTGACAACTTGACTCTCGCGGTAGTAACAAGGGAGCTCTCCGGCAGCCTCAGAGTACTGACTCTGCTGTCTGTAACTGTGACACTGATTTAATAGACAGTCAGTCGGAGATTAGCTGCTGATGAGGATCTGATTGGGCCAGTATTATCCCAGCTGGAGAACTGTCAGCTGTCTCGATCCATCAGTGGAAGAAAGCATAACTCAAGCATGAAAGAAACACAAAGAAACAAACCACCACCTGGAAACCTGAGGGCATTATTACATTCACAAATTATAGGTTCAAAACCTTGACTCCAGACACACTTAAATGCATTGCGGTGTAGATTTCAACCCACATGTTGCGAATCACATTGCCAGTCAACTCTGTCTCTCCTTATACCATAATGAATCCCTATTGAAGACCCACGATGCATTTCACTCAAAACCGTTGTGTTTATTATTGTACAGTAGCATGAAGTTTTGTGACATCAAGTGAATTTACAGTGTGCCACTCCGCTTCAGTGTCCATCCATGCATTCATCTTGTCCCGCTTTTCCGGAGTCGGGTCGCGGGGGGCAGCAGCTCCAACAAGGAACCCCAAACTGCCCTTTCCACTTCAGGGTATTAATTGCATTAGCCACACATAGACTATAGGACAAAAACACTGCAACGTAGGTCATTACAGTTCAGTGACACCACGCACAACTGCAGAAGGCAATCAAAACTGTCTTTGGTATCCAATTAGCGGCATGCCTGTGACAGGCTGATATTGACGGTGAAGTGCGCTATATTCATTCATGTCTTTTCTCTGGCTGTTTGCTCTCGCTGAGCAGCTCTTTGCTGCTTCGTCAAGTTCACTTATCTCTCGGAAGCCATTAGCCACTGGAGGCTGTGTTGACCCGATTCTTTGTTAGACTATAGCGGGTGACATTAGCACGGATGCAGCCTGGCTGTCTTGGCACTGCCAGCGTCGGTGCCAATGTGAACAGCACTGATAAAGAATCACCCTGCAGTGTACTCTATGTGTGCGTGTGGGGTGGGAGGGGTTTATGTGTCTTAAGCCAGAGCATGGCTACTAATCCTATTTGTGCCCATACGTTTGTATGTCAATTACATTTTGACATGCTGCTGCTAGATATGTTTGTTTCAGTCCAGTGTAACGTAACATGTAGTTTATGTAGTTAATACACAGTAGAGGAGTGAATTCTAAACATTCATTCAATACAGTTGGTACAGCCCATCAGGGGCGCAGTGGGGGAACAGGGGGCGATGGGGGGGATACATCCCCCCCAGTTTTGTAAAGAACATTTCTCTAACCTTACATGCCAGAGGAATTGTTGTCACAAGTCCATCTAGGAAGCCTTACATTGAAACTGTTTGTGAATAGCTGTACTTTAAAAAAAATACTTGGCAGTTGATTGGATGAACCATCTGGTCGTTTTTGCTGTCGCCACCATGGTCGGCACACTTAAACCACACCCGTTTAGTGATAAACACGATTCCGAGGCTGTCCAAACTTATTCTCATGGCGAAATTAAACTGAAGCTCGCAAGATCAGGGAGGCTAGAATTTCCCCTAAAAGCTTGACAATTCCCCTGCGCATAACATAGGTTTGTACATTGACCAATCTTGGAAGGGGAATATTTCTGAGCGGTTTGCTTTTTTTTGTGTTATATAATGGCGTGTGTTGTTGACCAGTGATCATGTTGGCATTGAACAGTGTAGAGCCTATTCTATGTCATAACCATGTGTAACGATGTCAAGGCAATTGCACTGCAGCCATAAATTGCGTAAATCTTACTCTCAAATACTTCAATACATGCGATGGTGCAATTTATTATAACTTTCTGGTGGCAACCTTGTAATGTGCTGCTCTTTTGCGTGGGGTAAGCGGAATTCAAGTGCAAGGACAGATTTCACTCCAGCGTTATATTTGGTTTTATTAACTAAAAGTATTGTTGTTCAGGCTTAGAAGTTGAGCCATTTTTCCTCACACTTACATCCCCTCCACCTAAAAAACATCTCCTGCGCCACTGCAGCCCATACACAATAGCCCGTGGGACACAACAGGAGAATATGGCACCTAACACTGCTATTTAAAGCCCATTGATAATTTTTGGAAGTGTTACTTACTTTGCTATCACTGTCAAACATCCAGCAGGCTATGTGATGAGAGAAGAACAGCAAAACAGAGAGAAACCAAGGTAAGAGCACCAATAAATACCACTTTAACTGGCAAGCGCACAACCTCTCTTTGTGCTAGGGGGGTTTTTTAAGCAAGTGTTTGGTTGCTTGTGCCAGTGAAAACAATGACTATGTGCACATGCATTATTCATAATTAATAACCCGAATACACAACATGGTTTCCATATTTACCAAATGAACGGTTTGTTTTCCTGAGAAATGTTTCACATCTCATATGCTGGGTGGAGAAGGTGTCCTCATACATTTCCCTGGCAGGTGAGCTATAGAGAAAGTGATGAGACAGAACAGAGGAGGATCTTATGCACGTAAACTATTAGTTCCAATGTTTCCACAGCCTGCTGCTGATATTTATACCTTTTCAAACCAATACGCACAGTTTAACAAGATGCTATTGTAATATAACAAAGTTGCCAAGGTTTTATCAGCCTTGTTTGTGCCTGCAAGACTGGCTCAGAGGAAATTAATGTTTCCACTAAATCACATTCTTCCTTCTGTATCATTTGCTGTACCTTCTTAGATTGGCTCCATCATTAAACTAACGTCACAGATACAGACATTTGCTGGGAGTGCATTTTGCACCAGCCCTATTTCATTTGAAGTAGCCTATATTGTATGCTGTTAGACCACTGGATATGTTGAGAAGCAGAGAATAGCCAGTTTAGCATGGCTGCCTCATGTTTTCCCATTTTCATCGTATTTATGTCAAAGTGGAGGAGTCTCCAGTTCAGAATTCTTGTTGTCTGAACACAGCATTCACTAGCTACTAGTGTTGCTGCGCTTGTGCGCTCCACACTTTTTCACCAAACCTCACGTCGCTGCTGAGTGAGTCGAATTTACGGGGCGCGGTCAGTGCCTTCTGACACGTTGGTCAGGGTGGACATGCACAGCCAATCACCCCACCTCCCGACGTCCTCCCCCACCAGGCCTTCAGAATTCCACTCAGACGTCATGCGGGGGTCCGTGGGTGGTGGTGACTGGCATCTCTGATCCCTGCTCCCCCTGTTCACCCTCACAGTTCAGGGTATTCTGCCTGCATGCCCACCTATGTGTTGTGCTACTCTAGCATGCATGCTTGTGCGTGTGCGCGTGTGAGTGAATGCCACTACAAAAACTAACATCTAACTTAGTGTCATAATCTTGTTTTTAGATGTAAAATCTAGTTGGACTTGTTTCTAATATAAAAGGCTTATCTAGTGACTTAAATTAGTTAATTTAATTAAATTGCGATTCATTTAAGAAATCTTATCAAGTGAATTTCACTTTATTGCACTGGCAGCCAAAGGTGCTTGCTTTAAACATAAGAAAGCTAATATAGTTGCACATATATTTGATAGGGCATTTTTTGCATGTGCATGTGTGTGTTTGAGAGAGAGAGAGAGAGAGAGAGAGAGAGAAAGAGAGAGAGAGAGAGAGAGAGCGAGAGAGAGAAAGAGGCAGAGAGAGAGAGTAAAGGCAGGGCAGGGTAAATCACTGAACATTCCGCGTAGATGGCTGGTAGGTAATGGGGGCTCAGAAGGCACGCAAACACACAATTGGCCTGGCAGGCCTTGTAAACAGGAGTGGTTGTACAAAAGAGGCAGGCTGAATAATTGATGGGATGTAAAAGGATCCAGCTTTAGGGGATTTTGAAGCATTGATTCTGACCAGGGGGAGCATGGGGTTGGGGTTGGGGTTGGGGTTGGGGGTGGGGGGGGGGGGAGACAGAGGATTTTCTGGTGCTAACCATTATATTCATAAAAAAGCTATATTCTTTTTTGTTCTCCCTTCCCCGGTCTCTCTCTCTCTCTCTCTCTCTCTTTATCTTTCTCTTGCTCTAAAAGTATTGGCATGACAGTGTACGGGTTAAACATATTGCCAAGGCAGATGTAACATTATGTAAATGTTGTAATGGCAGTTTGGCTTCATCTGGTATCTTCCTATAAAGTCACTCAGAGAGCCTACAGTATAGACTCATCTATGGTCCTAAAGTGTTGCAGGCTCATTCAGGCATTCATGTTTTCCTGTTTGCCTGTCGCTATAGCTATAGGTCACTGGGACCTACTGTACTGCAGGTATAGATAGAGACAACAGCTCTAACAAGATATATTGGTCCCAAATCTCACTAGCGTGAATGCTTTGATGATTGAATGTAATATATTTAGTAATTATAGTATATGTTTAATGGTTCAACAATACTAATACATATTGTGGAGAAGCACGCACACACACACACGCACACACAAATACTCACCTGCTGTACTGCGAGACAGAGAGAGAGAGAGAGAGAGAGAGAGAGAGAGAGAGAGAGAGAGAGATGGAAAAAAAGGGCAGACAGGAACAATCCTTTCATTGTGTCTGCCCCAGGCACTAACATCAGAAACGGATGTAAGCTTTGCAGCTTTTAATTAATTAATAGCCTGCACGTGCACACACACACACACACATGCAATCACACACGTGCACCCCAACACACACAGGCACCTACAGCACCCACAAATGTATTCAAAATGTGCATGCAAAGAAATACAGAGAGTAGTCGCAAACACTATTGACATGTTTGATCTAAAAGTAAGTAAGTAAGTAAATTTTATTTATATAGCACATTTTCACAGACAAAAAGTCACAAAGTGCTTTACAGTCAAACACATGAA
>JAODTR010050043.1:0-41416 GCA_025399935.1 Amblyopsis rosae
CCCAAAGTATGAGCAGTTTTTGCAGCTCCTATGCTGTATGTCTTGGTGGCCAGGTCCAGGGCCGTCCAGTGTAGTCAAGTTGTGCTCATCATGACACATAAGAACATCTTGTTGGGGGCTGGTTGTGACTCCCATGTTGGGTAATCGATGGATCCCAATGAAGGTCTTACATTAAAACCAACTCACGCCAAACTCCCATCATGATGTGCTGCGCTGCAAAGCTGCCGGATGTCTCCACTTGTCTTGCCCTGGAGGACTTGCCATTTGGCATCACTTGCTTCCATAACTGGAGGTGAATGGAGCTGGTGACATGATGCTGGTGGTGTTCTAAGGTGGTTAAGGAGTTTCTCCTTATCTCCTTATCTCCTTTTTTTTAAGTACCTGCCTTTTACAAGCAGTTTCAATGGACTCCCCAGATGGAGTTGTGACTAACAATTCATCTGGCATGTCAGTTTATGAAACAATACTCTTATTGTTCTTGTGTGGGATGTTGCATGTGGTGCATTACTGCCATCTACTGTCCACTTGGTGCACTACCACCACCTACTGTCTAGAACAGGGTTCCCCTATCCTGGTCATAGACGGCCGCTGCCCTGCATGTTTTAGATGTCTCCCTGCTCCAACACACCTGATTCAAATGATTAATGATTGGGTTGTTATAACAAACTATTCATTTGAATCAGCTGCATTGGTCGGTAAGTCAGTGAGTCAGTTGGCGACATATGCTCATATCGGCCGATCCCTCTATTATGTGGTTCGGCAAAATGGCATACTGTTCAAATAGTAGATAATGCAATGTTAGACTAACCTTTGAGGGTATTGCTATTGCAGGACATTGAGGACAATTGCTGCAGTCTGGATCAACACAAAGAGTCTCTCAACCCAGGCACTGACAGGGCATGGTCAAAACAATATTTAGAAGCACTGTTGAGACCTATATATATATATATATATATATAACTACTGTGGCTCTCATACCTGAGAGGGAAGGTATGTACCATGCAGGCAGTAAACAACAAGGCCTGAGATGGCATAAAGTTGCAGATAGACTGAGGTCCGGCTATGCACTTCTTCACCTAATGATCTTAATAAACAGTGGTGGGAATAGTGGGAATTTGGGAAAGAGACAAACAGAAGAGGATTGCAGTTAAAAAAGAGAGAATAGTTACTGTGAAGTTACTTGAATGTTGGTCCTTAAAAATGACTGTAGGCTACTTAGCTGTATGTGAATTGTAAAGTAGCTATAGCAAAGCACATCTTTTCACACAAAGGCGGAATCAAGCCTAAACCTGCGTTCAAAAACAGTTCCCAGTGATCCACAAGCTTTTACAATCCTGCTGTTTTACACACAACTATTTTAAAAATCAAACCATGGTGACAGGCCTATTGTTTGTGTCATGCTCCCTTTGTGGTCTGGAAGGTTTTTAACAGTTTAATACTTCACTTTAGCTTATGCAGTCACTAAGTGACATGCATAACCTATTTATTATGATGCAGTATTGTGACTATGTTCATTTTTATGTGCCTGGCCTCTAAAATTGCTGCCTGGTTACACTTTTGACAAAAGTGCTAATTTCAATTAACTTGTTTTGTTTCAAACTATGTTACAACCCATTTCACAATTCTTTCTTTAATAACATGTCCAATAATACATACTGTATAACTCATTTTGACTATATTTCTAGAACTCAATCATGAAATACAAGAAAGGGATTTAAGGAATTTAAGGTATTTACAGCAGCCTACAGATACAACAACGAGAGGTCTTTGTTACTTTTAGGAAATGAGCTGCTCCATTTATTGCAGTGCTTTATAATTGTAATATTTTTTGTGGAGATAAAAAGGTAAAAACCAGTATAAGCAAAATGTGTGAGAACATATGTCAAGGTAAAATTATTTGAAAGTATAAAGAAAATTATATCAACAATGTGTTCTGTCTGCTTCAGTGTCATATTATATCCCTCATATTTTTCCTTTAAGGGGATCTTGGTCCGGGTTCTTATAGGATAAGGTAAGGTAGGCACTAAGACATACAAAATAAGATTATGTAAGATATAGCCTACATGATAGCCACCAACCAAGTAGTTTCAACGTGCATTTACAAGATTGCGAATGACGTAAATGTGATTGAAATTATTCCATTGCTAAAATGTGTTTTGATTTAGTTATTCTCCATCAATAAGTGAATTGTCTAAATTACACCAATTTATCATCACTGTGAAATTTTTTTAGAAACGTTTTACGCTTGGGAATGCGCATTTGTGTAAAAGCGCAAGTGCTGAAAGATGAATTTGGCGAAAAAAGTGTCATAACACTTTTGTGGAATCAAATAGTGACATTGCCCAAAAGTTTTAAAAGTTGGATTGTTTTGAACTAAAAGTGCTTGGTGGGAGGAGTGGAACGGAAAAAACAACGTTCAGCCTGTTTACAGCACTGTTTACAAACGCTGAGCTTCATTGGATTACAATAGAAAATAGACGCGCCCAGTGCTAAAAACGCATTTGGTGGACACGGGCCCATAAACTTCTCCCTGCCCTGGAGCAGTTGTTTGGCAGATTTGTATTTTAACTTAACTTAGCACCTTTTTACAACATGTGTTCACATAATACTCTCTGTTTTGATGAGGCGAGAAGAATTGCTGTTTTTGGTGGCACGCATGGAAATGAAATGTCAGGGGTAACACTTGTCAACCTATGGATACAGAATGGAAGTGAAATCCAGAGGAAAGGGGTCGAGACGAAACCCTTCATTACCAATCCAAGAGCCGTGGAGAAATGCTCAAGATATGTGGACACAGATCTTAACCGAGCCTTTACCGTAGAAAATCTAAGGTAAACGTCGACCCGCGTTGCTTTAAAGTAGATAGATTGCGGCTATTGTGTTAGAGGCTAAAATAACAAGCTCAGCATAGAAATATGACAAGAAGATACAACAAATTTTCAGACTGCTAGCCTATTATAAGGCAGTAGGCATAGTATGTCACGTGATAGACTGAGATTCTACCCAAAAACATTAGCTGTGACTTGAGACAACAGCTGTCTGTCGTTCGAGATGATTATTCGTCTTTGTGCACAGTATAGCAGCGAATGAACGATTGCGCAAACCGTAGATATATTTAGTCTGCTGCATGCATGGCTACACAGCCTATTTGATAGCCGAATCACTGATGATTCATAATAAAACCACAATTGTTTATTGGAGAAACAGGAAAAGCCTTTTAGTGTTTTTCCTGGGTATAGCCATGCAGTTTTATATGCTACATGTAGCCTATCTTGCTTTTCTTCAGGAAAATGAATGATCAAATGGTATGCACTAAGACTGTATTAGTTTCACTACAAAATATATATTCACGACCTATGAAATAGGCCTATGTGTGCAGGTGTGTTTATAAGCCAATTATGCTTTGATTTATACAGGCATGTTTACGTTTTAATAGTTTTAATTGTAATTTTGCGCCCAGTATGTTTGTCTTAGCCAATTCAATCCAGACAATACTACAGTAGATAGGTCGTATAGGATACCGTGGAATGAGAGACAAAAAAAGCAGGTGTGAGGAAGAACAATACAGAGTATAGGGTGTTATTCTACAGTAGTTAGGAGAAAGGCCTAGACTGATGTTTTTTTTTTTACCAAGAGGAAATCACACAGCTCACTATTGAGAATTATGTGTGTGGCCAAGCAAGTGTAGTCACCTGACCAAACCACTCAGACTGGCTTTTAGAGAGGTGGTTCTGAATGTTGTAACAGAGCAGATACACCCCTACGTAATTCAATTCCTTTGACCTAAATGACTAATAACCAAAATATAATTTCTTAACTTTAGAACATTCAACGTAACATAGCTATATTAATTTAGTTTGCTTGTTCATTTGAGACTGAATAAGCCATAGTTGAAGAGTAGGCAATACATTTGTAAATAATTGACAACTGTAAATGTGTCAATCATTTACACCTGTAGAAACAAAGCTACCGTTTTCTCATTAATTTGAACAGTCTGAAGACAATAATGCCACAAGCCCTATAGCATTATTGAACTATTGAACTGAACACTCCTCAATGTTATCTCTTACTATCGCAGTGCCCCTAGTGGAGATGATCTGCCATATGAAGTGCGGAGGGCCCAAGAGATCAACAACTTATTCGGGCCCAAAGGAAGCCTAGATGCCTATGATGTTATCTTTGACCTCCACAACACGACCTCCAATATGGGCTGCACTCTTATACTGGAAAGCGCCAAAGACCACTTTAATCTGCAGATGGTGAAGTACATCAAGGTGACAACTCTAAAGTTCTGCTGTTAGTATGTGTAACATAGAGATTCTGCTGACACTTGGTATTTCAAACAAATGTTTTACAAGCGTCATTGAGTACCTTAAAAAAAAAGTAAATGTACAAATGATATGCATTGATGTTACTGTATTGTCACTGGAAACG
Organism: Amblyopsis rosae; assembly: GCA_025399935.1. Taxonomy (NCBI): domain Eukaryota; kingdom Metazoa; phylum Chordata; class Actinopteri; order Percopsiformes; family Amblyopsidae; genus Amblyopsis; species Amblyopsis rosae. Next base: position 4,435 of record JAODTR010050043.1, read on the forward strand.
CATGAAATTGTCCACGTTGTTGTCATTGCAAATATGCTATCATAATAATGTCAAGCTTTCAGAATCACAACTAAGTGGATGGTTCATCGTTGAATCGAAGTCGAAAAAACGATGAATCTACTGAATTACTCTTATATAGTAATGTATTGAAATAATTCACTCATTCAGACATTATTACATTCTCTTAGAGGTGGCCCAGCATTAAAACACAGATGAATATTGTACTTCATGTCCATATAGTGCATTGTGTCTCATTTTCCAAAAGCCATGCCGACGGGAGGTTAAAAAGTTAATGTCAGATAATGTGTAGCACGTGACCAAATATCAATATAAGCCCACCCGCTATAGGATATTCAACCCTATGCTGTATTTCACCATGTCAATCAACATAACCTTTTCAGAATGAGATATGTGTCGATGTGTGTGTTGTCCAGTATCGTTACTACATTGGGCGTTGCTTTGCAGAAAGCCATTGCTCCTGCCAGCTGTCCCGTATTGGTAAATGATCATCCTTTCCTGAAATACGCCACATCGCGCTCCGTGGCCAAACACCCAGTAGGTGAGTCAGCTAAGTTAATGCCACGACTAATAATTACTGTAATATAACCACACAGTGAGTGCACTAACATTTCATCCATTTCAATGTAAGTTGTCATAGACATGCCAAGTAGACGTTTGTCTACTGGTTTATTCCAGGTCTAGAGGTTGGCCCACAGCCGCAAGGAGTTTTAAGAAGCAACATATTTGAAGCAATGAGGCTAATAGTGAAACATGCGCTGGACTTCATTGAACTCTTTAATAAAGGTAGGGAAGAGTGTGTTAGCTCACATACAATCCCATCGTACTAGACTAACATACCGGCTTTATACATCAGTCAGCAACATGGCAAGTAAGAATATTGCAAGGGATTATGCCAGGTTTCAAAATGTATTGATGCACACCACATTATGCCACACTTCTGCTTTTACAGGAAATCTGTTGCAGGAGATTTAAATGAAATAAACTCCTCCACAGTTCAGTTGCTGTCAACGCACATATAGGCCATAATTAGTGTCCAACCAACTAAACTACTAAAACTTTGTAATGTGTAACATCAAGGAATGGAAAAGGCGGTTTAAAGTGCATTTCTGTACGCTTTGCTGGTTGCTGGTGCACTGAATGGCTCATACTCCTCTACTCCTCATTCTTTTGCCACATGTATAGATTAAAAACAATGAAAGCAAACAGAAAGATTAGTCCAAAAAGAATTATACTTTAGAGTACAACAAACATATTTATAATTAATACTAGTTACTTTGCATCACTGTCTATAACATTTTCAGATATAGTGCTCAAGTTTTACTGACTCATCGGCCTCATTGCGCATTTATTCAGCAGTTTTTGGTAGAAAGAAGTTTTACAACAATACGGCAAAGGGCCGTTTTCCCTTCCTCATTTTACGTAAAATAGTCATCCGGGCCAAGTTTGAGAGGCAGAATGTTCTGCTTACTAGCTTGCTGCTGAATGGCTTGCTTGTTGGAAATCGGTTAGTTTCCATGTCATTAGAGCCAGGCTGCCAATTGTTTGGTCATCTCTGTCCAGGGGCCCCATTGTGCTCTGGCACAATACTGAATTGGTTTTCCTGCTCGTTGAGGACAAATGATCTGAAGTTAAAATGCCATGACAGGATTTGAGATTTTAATATTGTTACAAGCTTATATTATAATATCACCATTACTGTACAGTAATCAGTACACTTTTACATGTACAGCTCATGCACAATATCTTCAGAAGTCAGTTGTTCTACCAACCTACATTTATAATACATTTCTGAGGAAAAAAAGTTAAGATAGCTCTTCAACATTCACTAATCAAACATGCCTTTCACAACACTGCAAATATTGTTACAATCCTGCAAGTAACATAATTACAGTTGTTTTTAAAGCAATGCGATGTTTTGTGCAGATTACCGATATGCAGCATTTAGACTATATTGTGGAGATTTTTTACATTTGTACGTTTTTTTGTTAAGGCATCGAGTTCCCTCCGTGCACAGTGGACGTGTTCAAAGTTTCAGAAGGGGTGGACTACCCCAGAGATGCCAACGGAAATATAATTGCCATGGTGCACCCCAGTCTACAGGTGAGACAGGAATATTCTGGTCTGGACTGTGCTTGCTCTCATTTGACCATGTTTATAATCACCGCTGACCTTCTAGAATTAGCAAATATGTTGTTGTTAATGAGGAAATGTTTACTGGATGTGAGAATATAGTAACTGGGTAAGAGTGGCAGTTTATTTCCTCCGATAGTGAGGAGTCATTGTTGGTTCCACAAAAAATGCCCTGCTCAGCTGATTCCTTGTTGCCGTGTTTCCAGGACTATGACTGGGAACCATTGAACCCCGGTGACCCTTTGTTCCAGACATTTGATGGCAAAACCATCTACTACGAAGGAACTGGCACTGTCTACCCCACGTTTATAAACGAAGCAGCTTATTATGAAAAGCAGCAGGCATTTGTGACCACGAGGAGGGAATCTTTAGTGGTTAGTGGCATCAGAAAGAAATAAAGCATTATTATCCTGTAGTTGCATCATGATGTATGACTGTAGTAACAGCAATAATATTTTAATTTCACACTTTGTTTATATTTAATGGTAATACTTTCTTTAAAATGTATTGATTATAAAAAATTATGAAATCAGTATAAACATGATTTAATGATAACTATGCAAAGAAACTGTGGAGTGATTGCTATAAATCATACTGTGAAAAAGTTGGACCTTAAGGGCACATATTATAGCCTACTCGTACATGAGATACATATTCTATAACTGCTCAGGAAGATCATTTTAAATCATTACCTATGTTTCTCAGTCCTTATACTCTCTAATCAAGTTTAAAGAATATTTGTAAAATATATGGGATTATGCATTTGTAGCCATTGTATAGCACTTTTCATGGTTGTGAACCTAACCTCAGTGAAGGCATTTTCTGCCCTCTTGTTGCCTTAATAGAGATTTCTACTATAATCTACTGTAAGAATTGCACATTATATTATAGAGTAATTTATCAGGGAATATGTTAACCTGAATTGAGTTAAAATGTGATTCTGTTAACATTTTGGTTGCAAGTTTTCTACATGTTCTTCAGGATATATTTGTTATTATGTTGATATGACTGAATTTGAAATTTTTATGTTATATTTGGAAAACAGATTTTCTAATCTTGTTCGGCCTTTGACATTAGTGTTTGGTTCATTAGCGTTATTGGTCAAGTCAAACTGCATGATTAAATGGCACAATCAATAAATATAGGTATATATAATACTCAACTAATATGTTGTATTGTTTTGAAATGTATCTTACATATTTTAGTAATTTAAGATAGAAACATTAATTACAACCCTAAAATGTGTAATATCAGAAACACCACTAGGGGGCATACAGTGACAGGAAATATATTTTCAAACTTTATTGTGAGTATATTATTTAAACTACATACACACAAATGGAAAAGTATCCCTTTAGGTCTGACTTCTAATATTGAATATATGAAAATATTAATTATATATATATATATATATATACATACACACACACTTGTTGCATTCATTGCAAATCAATTTTGATTAAGAATAAGAATACATTTAATTTCAGGACGCCTTTCAAAACACTCAAGGACATTTTAAATTGTAAATAGGCAAAAATAAAGTTCATTATAAAGATTAAATCATGCACTGCTACACATGAAAGACATAATATCAATCAAATTTAATATACACAATTTACTGATTGAACAGACACTGTTTGCTTTTTCATTAATTGTTTGTGATCAGCGACTGTTGCATGACCAACTATAGGCTCACAACTGTCTTAAATGTGCAAGGTCAATAATCAATGATGTCCCTCTGCTTGGGCTAGGGAGAGCTTTCAGGACAATGTGTTTTCCTCTGGACATAAATCCAAATTACCGATTTAAAATACTGAGGAGGCATCTCATTGCCTCACCCCCAACCAAACATGCCTTCAGAGTGACATTGCTGGTCCAACATGTATACGGTTACAGCTTAGTATACTGGGAACCTTTCCTACCAAGTTGTTGCACTATTAGTGCAGCAGTGAAACATTCAAAACAGCTTTAGAAATATCATGTCTTAAAAGAAACATCATAAGAACAAATGTTCTCCAAGTGCACCTTCACCATTGCCCATTTTGTCCATGTAAAAAGGGGACAAAGATTAAGGTACTATAAGCATCAAACTCAGTAGGACTACTACATACAGCATTATACCATGAAGCAAGCAAAACTGATGCATTAATAGGCCTATTAGTGTATGTTCAAAAAGGGCAGGACAAGTGCATATTCCTTACACAGTATAGATTTCCTATTGTATAGCATAGGAGCTCATCACTTGATTTGTCAATCTAGATTATATACTAATGTGGGGGCAAATGAGTAGTAACCCATTAGCCCATTAATGATCCTGCATTAGCTGAGGAGGGAGCATAGAAGGACTGCCTGCATGTATTGTTGTGTGTGTCTCAACATCCCTCCTGTATAGTGTTGTTGACAGAGACAGAAAAGGGGTTTCGTCAATATGAACCTTGAATATGTTTGTAATTATCACATTATTTTACTGCACATCCCTGTGTGGAGAGTCCAGTCACTTGTTTAGGCTATAATTTAGTAGACGTTTAGAACAATTCAAATAGGTCAGTTGTTCAAACATAATGACAAGCGTTATTGTTTTGCTTCAAGTTAAAATATTTTATAAAAAAATCCTAATCCATAATGACCTGGACTAAACCAATCCTTTATCATTTAACTATATGGTTTTACCCCATTACGAGCTAGCATACTTGCAAATGTGGTGCAAAAGTAGCCTATGCCCTATAGGGCCTATGCTACAACATCACATTGCTTTGCCCATAGGCCTACATTTGTGTTAAACCTGCTTTTGTAATGCAAAATAAATGTACCCGAATGCAAAATGACACAATACTATGCGAATTAAATGTAGACTAGGGTGCCAACATTCAGGTAAATAAACGATGTTGGCGAAAGGGGTGGGGCTTTCTGCACGACCCAGGAAGCGTCTAACATAAGTGTAAACCTACTTCTCCGCACGGTGCTGGTTTTATAAGCTGCGTGTGAAACGCTGCAGATTTTGATTTCGTTACAGTTGTGAGTTTTGTTAGTTTCAATTGACACAGAACAGGATATATCTGACAACTGTACAATTACACCGCCGAAAGCCTGTAAATTAATATCTTAGCGTTTTTGTTAGCGGAGGTGTTGGCGACAGCGAACGATGTGGGAACAAGAAGAATTCGAAAAACATTGGAAAAATGAATTTCCCGACGGGCAAGCACCTCGCATGGATATTCATTCGGTCGAAGATTTAGAGAAAGAGCTTGCTAAATGCAAAACGAACCTGAAAAAGCTGCAACATGCGCTGTCTGAGGAGAAGTTCAAGTTGATCTACTTACAGACCACCATCGCACGTCAAAAGAGAATGTACGACACAAAGTTTGACTGGAAAGACGAAAACTTCAACGCGGATCATGGCTTTACCAGGACGGAACACAGCTCAAAATCTCGGTGGACGAGAGATGAATTGGACGGTGAAAATAGAAAGGTGTCTGAGAGCACAAAACACCAGGTGCCAGAAGTTAACAAAGGCAGTGCAGACCACAGCGCTTTTATCAGACAAATTCCCAGATTCAGCAGCAAGACAGGTAAACCGATCCTAATGCCGCAGAAGAAGCCCGCCTTTCATAAAGGTAACACTGCCTTGACCGGTGCCCCTCAACAGGAGGGGAACGGCATACTGAAACTAAATCCCGTCACTGACACGGATGGAAGCGATCACGAATACGACGATGTGGAGTTGAATGAAAATTTTGTAAAAAGTAACCTGGTGACCCCTAAGGCCAGCGTCAGGGACAGCCAGAAGACGAACATCAACAGAGACTCCCTGCGGCCTTTCCGCATGAGCAGGGACTTTGACTCCAGCGACGACGGGAGACTGTCCCCGTCCTTGGCGGGTGTGACCGGTAGAGCATCTGGATGCAGTACCCCTGACAGACGCAGCGATGGCTATCTGAGCTCAGACCACGAGGATGACTCCTCTGCAGGTAAAACAAAACCTTTTACATTACAAAGAAAAAATCCAGTGCTAGTCAAATCGGTTTGATTTACCTTTTAATATCACTGTATTTTCACGTAGCTCTACCAATCGTTCTTGTGATGACTGTCTTTTGCTTTTTTGCTGAAAATGCAAAGAAACTTCAGGTGATTCATCTCTTATAACATTCAGAATTCTAACTGAAAAAACGACAACTGTGTATGTTGAGGTTTTGAAATCACACAGAACATTGTAGTTTGACTCACACTGGTTATGTATTTGTGGATGCCAGTGATGTCATTTTTACTCATGCCCAGATATATCTACTGTATATCTATCAGCATTCAGCAGCACAATATAAAGAAGTAGTGTGTTTTGCTTTTCTGCAACAGAAACGGGTATATGCTATTACACATTTGCTCTCTGTGCTGTTGGATTCACCCTTTGCTTATCCACAGTGTTTGTATTTTCCATACAGTCTCCTCCAAAAGTATTATTGGAACAATAAGGCTAGGCAAATTACTTTGTTTAGCCTATGCTACACAGAAGACAAGAGTATGAGATGATACAAATATGTATGTTAGACAATATATTCTGAATGTCAGCTAAATTAGTAAACATTAATATTGGATTGTATATACCTTGCTTGTGTAACTGGTCCCTTCTGACCGGGATATTAACCTGGTTCCCCCAGATTAAGAGGCAGATGCTTTAGCAAGAAACTCTATGAAGCCCAAGGGCTCTAGCATCTGTCATAGAGCATCCTTGAGGTATGCCCTGCACTAACCAGCTGGCCACCGCAACACTTGCAAATTAATATTTGCAATGACTGCATCAAGCCTGAGAGACCCACTGACATCGACACACATTTGCATTATTTTTTTGTGATGCTTTTTTTAGAAGTTTTTACTGCATTCTATTTCCATTGTTCTTTAGAGGGTTCTTCCGTCAATCTCTTCTTTGTGAGGTGAAATTGGGTTAAGGTGGTCTGGCCTCTGGTTATTGACTTGTCCAGTCTAAAACCTTTCACTTTTTCTCAATGATTTTGGCAGAGCCAGAGGCAGAAGAGTTTTAGTAGACTGAATTCATCCTGCTGCTACAGATAGTTAGACCTACATTGTGAATATTAGTGAACCCAAGCCATGACTCTTCGTCCACAGTGCTTCACATGAGCTTGTATGTTTTAGATCATGAACATTTCTCTTCTTTTTTACACACTTTGGGCTTTCCATCATTTTTCTAGAGGTTAATCTTGCCGATTTTTCAGTTCATAAAAGTCGACTATTAGTCCTTTTTTTAAACCGTTAATTAAGCTGTCTGTGGAAGTTGTTTGTGATGGCACTGACTGATGTTTGGGGTTTTTATTTACAGCTCTCACAATGTTTCTGTTATCAACTAACTGCTTCTTTGCTTTTTTGGTCAGTCCGATGCACTGACTTAAACAGTTTCTCAGTTGTTAAGTTACTGCTGGCATACTAAGATGGCTAGTGAGTGATTTATGAGAGAGTAAGTGTGGGGAAATGTGAAAAGAATAATAAGTAACTCAATGATGTATCAAGGAAGTAGTGCCAAGAACTATTGCAGCTTGATGCAGTTCGTGAAGACTTCCTCATAGGTGTGTGGCAATACGTTTTGGCTGTTGTTATGTTAAAGACAAAGATGGAAGCCAGCAAAGCATGAATACGATAAAACAACTTTGTTATAATACATCTTCAGGCTGCTGCCTGCTGTTGAGTAAAGGTTTGTTTCACTGCCAAGTTGTAAATCCAGTTTTTATATTTTAGAAATTGGTCCAAGTTCAGTATAGCCTACTATTAAGTCTAGAGATATTTTAGGCTGATTCAGACCTTGAAAGTACATTACAATATTCAGACGTGCATGCAGAACATGGTTCATTCATTCATCTTCTCTGCAATTACATCGACGGCTAATTGCTAATCTTGATTAAAGTGTTGGTCAAATAACAACAGATTGTCTGCCTCATTAAGGTGAATGTGAAAATATACCTAGACTTGGAGAGAACAAAAAGTGAATGCTAGTCTTAAATTAGTCTCACCAACTTTAAGGAGAGGTGTTTATATTTTACACAACCTCTTGGTGAAACGGGCTGAGTCACTGTTTGACTGGTGATTTCACTAAAGAGTTGTTTACATTGTAAGTAATTTGTTCTTGAGAACAGCAGTCTCACTGAGAAGACTATTTCCTGTGCCAACCTAGTCTTAAACCCCATATCTGACCTAGCATCTGTGAACTCAGAAAAGGAGTCAAAGATTATCGTCCTTAAAATACTAACAACCAAACTGTAATTTTTCTCACCACACAGGTGTACAGTATTCAAAATATTACACTCCTCTAACCCTGTTGTCATGAGCCTGGGGGGGCCATGTGTTGCCTGCTGCGATAACTTGATACTTTGACCTCTCCACCTCCTAGCACTCACTCCATCTCAATATTCTTCTTTGAATGACCCTTAATCTTCTCTCTGATCTTATTAATATGTCCAACTATTGACAAATGTACTACATGCAAGTCTCTTTGGATAAAAACATCTGCCAAATGCTGTAGTAGATGCTATCGAATAATACTGGAATGGCATGATCTTTGCACACACTGCAACTCAGCTATGTCATCCTGCAGTATAGACCAGTGGTTCTTAAAGTGGGGGTCGCGAGACCAGGGCAGAGGGTCACAAGATGATTTTTAGAAATTATTTCTAATTTAAAAATGATTATAAATATAATATTTTAGCTATAATTGTTAGTAGTAGTACAGTTTATACATTACTTTGCTGTATTCTGCTACTAGCCTATATTAAAATACTATCAAATAATATGGCTGTTATACTTTTTTTGGATGCTTGTTTTGAATATAAAATGTTTCCCGTGTTCCAGTTAAACTTCTCCCTGCTTCCCTTGTCTACTCCTTGGATTAGGCCTATATAGTCAGTCATTCATTCCACCCTTGTCTTTTCTTGTCTGCCCTTAAAATGGACAATAATATCGTTTATCGCGATTATTTCTGGGACAATTGATCGACCAACAAAAAACTGTTATCGTGACAGGCTTACTCCTTTCCCTCTCTCTGAACCTCAAACGCACGCACGCAGATGCTAAATACACTCGTGCCTCGGCTGTATCACACCTTCTCGATGCCCATATAGACCTGGCAATGCATTATGCTAACATAATGCTAACAGCAACATTATAGTTTACTGCTCGTGCTCACTGACTTTGCTGTAGACGACGATGCCTGCCGTGATATAGTTGTTCGCTAGCTGACGACAATCGCTGTCTGTCCATCTTTTGCGTGAATTATATGAGCAGATATGATGCACACCACTTCAGAAGAGCCCTATTTCATTAGGTAGGCTATACTGATGGACGAAGTGAAACCATTTTTCCGACACGGACACCGTTATTAGAGATCAACATGACCAGACCAGGCCTACGCATAGGGATTAGGAGGAAAAGTAAGGAAACACGGTCAGTAGGGGTGAATGGGCATTAAATATAAGTAGCCTACTGCCTGACCTGCTTATAGAAATGTATTAACTACTACTTCAATTTCATAGATGGTCAATCTTTTAAAATTAGAGCGCTTTTTTTTTTCTTTTCTTTGAAGTTTAATAAATTAGGCTAAGGAACGATGTCATCGTCCATCACAATGTATTACTGTAGACATTGTCCGATGCAAATTTAGTAGACATCGATGAACCCTAGTAGAGAACAGTCTCGTGCTGAGGAATTTCCACGAAAACTGATGCCACAGAGGCCTATACCGTAACTGTACATTCTTATCTTCAGATGGTTTACCACAAGATGCAAATTCCTGGTAAGCCTCAAGACCAGAAAGGCTTCGTTACAGTTTGCTAAACTGTCCGTTAGAAAACTACAAACATATTTAACTGTCTTTCAGACAGTTGAGACAAAGACTAGGTAATCAGCACCAGCAAATGATGAAAAGATGATGGTGTAGAGAAAAAAAAAAGAAAGGACATAATCCATTCCAAATAACACTTCTGTGCAACATGGTGGGGTTAGTGATTGAATGCATATTACTGATGATGTAACTAAACAGCACAAATATTATTATTATTATTGTTATTCATGTTAAAATTGAGTGTGACATGCCTGTACATCAATGGGAACCCCTGAGATTGTCACTTTCAACATTAACTGGCTACACTTGTAGTTAATTTTCTCACCTCCTCTGCTCTCAGTGATTTGTTATGGACTCCCCCTTATCAGCATTTGCATTTGTTGTGACGTACCTACCAGGTTGAGTCAACAAATCTTCATTTAACATTCCAGTTCATTTATACTCTTATATCTTTTATTAATGACCACATTGTTTAACTTTTTGTCAAATTGAACTCGCACATACAATATCTCAGTATACTGTGGTTTTACTGCCCCACTGCTGGTACACTGGGGACCAGGTCAAGCTTGTCAAACTACACGTGAGCCAAGATTTATTTTTTTGGTTTGGCTTTAACTACAGAAGAAGGGGGGAGGGGGGGTCTTCTGTCAGCATGGAAGACAGTGAAACATACTGTACAACAGACTTGTTTGATTCACTGCATATTTCATTGGGCTTGTCCAAGCCCATCCCAAAAAGCACGTCTGTGGAGGGAATTTGGTTTTAGCTTACTTTCAACATTAGCATGCAAAAAGTGGGATAAACCACTGGGGATCTGTACTCATCTACCTAGATTGTATGCTAGGCTATGTGAGTGTCAAGTGCTCACAGTTTTACAGCATATGCAAAAGAATAGGCTACCCTTTCTTGCTGTGAGCCAATGGGGTTTACACAGTCTGCTAAGTTATTGTGGGAGTCTTACTGCTATTGCTGCCAATGGGGAAAGCCAATAAGATGATGCAGATTTAAAATGTGTCTCGTAATTCTGAAAGCTACGAAGAAGTTGCTGTGTGTCACTGGCGTGCCTCTGAATTATAGTAGTGACGAACTTGCCGTTGCGAGGCAGGATGTCTGCCTTCAAGGGGGTGAGGTGTGGGTTTCGCAGCACCACGTCTTGCTGTTTGCAAGATTAATTAAGATGTGTGTGTGTGTGTGTGTGTGTGTTTGATTCAGCAAAGATGTGTTGTGTTTCTGTATATTGATTCAGCAAAGATGTGTTGTGTGTCCGTATATTGATTCAGCACAGGCTATACATTGACATGCTTCAGTAGTTGAATTACTGTCTATATGGCCATCTTTTGAACCTCACTGCAAGATGCCTCTCTTTAGCTCTACTCTACATAGCGTGTTCTCTATTCAAAATTGCAGAAATGTTACTGTTTTGACAAAACAAAAAATCCTACATTTGTATCTTTATTTTTTTTATAAATAATAAAATAAAAACACTACCATAAGAATACACACATACTGTACCACATTGCCATTCATTGTGTGCCCTGCCAGATGTGATATTTTAGTGGTTTCTTGGTGCTAGCCTGTAATTCTGTGACTTGAGAATTGAGGAACCTTTTTATTTTTTGACAGGCATACTTTCCTACCAGGGACAACATAGTCTCCTGGTCTACAGTTCTGCACCAGCACCTTGTCCTGGTGGTAGTACTACCACCAATTTGGATATTCTGGGCCAATACCGGTGTTGGTGAAATACTTGCTCGCAAACAAATTTTTATCTGTTTTTGTATTATTGTATTTTTAATTTTTATTTTAGAGTGTACATGCGGATCCCATTTCTCTCTTATGTTATGCCAGAGTCGTGTCCATCCAGTGTTATTTATGGGTGGCACAGTGTTATAGTATTGGCTTCCCCAAATCTTGAGTCAGACCACACATAACCAACTCAGTGTTTAGCCAGGGCTAAATTAATGTCAAAAGAGCCATTGATTGTTGTTTTTATTGGCCTGAAATGTTTGTGCTCCCGCTGAGGATGCAGTCTGTCAGGAAGCCCAACGGGAATTTGCTGTTGGCCTCTAGGCCAACCTGCTTTCTCTCAAGCTTCCTGTTTGTACTGCAGTATGCTGGCACACTGCCATAGCTTTTTCCTTGTGCGCCTAAGTGACTTGAGAAAGCAGAGGCGTAGGCCTCTTACCACAAGGTTCCAGTTAGTGATTAAGTCGGGCTTCTAGTAAAAGTTCTTCTCACATTGATGGGTTTAACAAAGACCAGGACAAACAAAGAGGCTAGTTATCTTGATTGTGTTCTCTCTGACTGAAAATGGGACATTTGGAGGTGTGTCAAGTACACATCCTGATTCTAATCAGGATGTGTCTTGATTGGTCTGCCAGCTGGGCGGCTGTGAAGACACCAATGCGAACAGGGTTTCCAGACTACTGTATAATCTCAGTGAAGATTGAGCTGAGAGCAGTGGTCGGGCGGAGCCAGGCTAATGGAAGCAAGCAATTGCCAGAAATGATGACTAGTGGTTTTCCTGTCAAAACCGCTGTCACCACGATGGACCTCTAAGCCACGTAGGCGGCAGTTCGTTGTGGCACACTGTTTCGGGTTTAAAGGTCTCAATGGTCTTCATGGAGACTATAGATGTTCAAACAATGCTAAAACAATTTTAATCTTCATAAACGTCTTGGGGGGGGGGAAAAAAACAACAACTCTTGAGTGTTTTGTCAGACGCAACAGATACATGTTGCATGCTCAGAGATTCGGCTGCGTATCTCTGTTGTAGGATGTGGTTATTTGAGTTAGCTTCCCTTCTTGCTACTAACCTGGCCATTCATCCTGACCTCTTAACGGGGTGTTTATGCCCACAGAACATCCACTCACTCGGTTTTCGTATCATTCTCTATTGTTGTGCATTAGATTAACGGGAGCAGTTACCATACTTTTGTTGAACCATGTTATGCATGGCTGAGTACGCATCGGTCTTTGAGATTGTATCATGATATTTCTTCCAGTAGCGGTATATTCACCCAGACAGGACATGTGATCACAACAACATACAGTCATCAAGAACACTAGTGCTAAAGAGAACAAAATGCATGTTGTCCATGATGTTAATGTGAGGTAGAAATGGGCTTGATTGAGCTGACATGATCTCTACATGGGCTAACTATTTCTCAGCCCACTCTTTGAGCACTGACAAACAAAATGAATGGGATCATGATTAGAGTGTCCTCACAATATCTACAGGGACTGCTGCATTATGTGTATTATTGATCTACTGATCTGATTGGCCATGTTTGCCACCATAGTACAATGCGTTTCTGCAAGGATTCATTTGGTAGAGCAGATTGTTTTTAAAAACTTGAATTTGCAGCTGGCCATTATTTTTAAGGAAGTGTGAAATATGAAACATACTGTATGTGACTGCTCACCCAAAGAAATGTGGTTGGGCCAACATATCTGCCAACCAAACATTTTATAAGCAGACAGGCCCGTCTCACTCATAACAGCGGAAAGATATTCCAACATACAGTTTCATCACCATCTCACTTTATCTCATTGTATTGATTTTAACGGGGTCCACCTAGGGATGTCACGATGCCAGAAATGTTGTAGTCGATACAAGTACCAGTGAAATTCCACGGTTCTCGATACAAATTTTGATACCATGGGGAAAAAAGCTATAAATATATTATTTATTAGGGCTGGGCAAGTTAATAACGCGTTAAAACATTAATTAATTAGGAGTACTTTGCGTCTGAAGCTTAACTTAAATGCAATACACACAGTTGATGCTAGCATATCACCCACCCTGAGTCTTATTTGATGTTGGTGGGTGATAGTGGATCTGTTCAGCTGATCAGGAAGTTGTATAACCTGTTTTCTTATACTCTTAAAGGAGTACATGGGCTGAGATTTTTTTTTTATCAGCGCAGCTTTAAAATCAAAAGTGTCACTGACATGCTGTCAATGTAGATCCCATCGAGGGAGTATCTCCCTGGCTAGTGGTGTGGGAGGATCCTGTGATAACAGTGATGTCACATCAGATGGAAAACATGTTTGAACGAGAGAAAACATGCCTGTGTCTGGACTTTTAGCACTTGCTTGCAGGCTGTGGCAATTGCTTGGCTTGAGACTTAAAGTCCACTATTACAAGATAATTGTTAATAATTGTTAAGTTAATACGCTTTTTATATTCACCAAATATCTCCTTGCATTTCCCTATCTTACCGTTCTCTGTGCGTGTTGAGAAAAATAATGTGATACTTCCAAACCGCCCTCTCTCTCTAAATAGGAACATAAAGTGGTGAACACCGCTCACAACAACAAAGTCGCAGCACTACGCTTTGCGTCACAATGCATTTCGATGTGTGTGGCGGCGCTGGGGAGCGATATATATATATATAAAAGAGCTAAGCCAGAAGGCAAACTCTCTATCTACTAGGCAATTTTCATTCCTACCCTCACCTACGGTCATGAAGGGGGTGGGTCATGTCTGAAAGAACAAGATCACGGGTACAAGCGGCCGAAATTGTTTTTCCCAGGAGGGTGGCTGGCGTCTCCCTTAGAGATGGGGTGAGAAGCTCGACCATCCGTGAGGATCTCTGAGGAGAGCCGCTGCTCCTTTTGGAGCCAGTTGAGGTGGTATGGGCATCTGGTAAGGATGCCTCCTGGGCGCCTCCCTAGGGAGGTGCTCCAGTCACGTCCAGCTGGGAGGAGGCCTCGGGGAAGACCCAGGACTAGGTGGAGAGATTATATCTCCACATTGACCTAGGAACGCCGCAGGATCCCCCAGCCAGAGCTGGTTAAGAGGAGAAATGCCTTAAAAAGGTGCTACGTGTGTTTGGTTTAAACCATTAAAATAATAAATAAAACAATTTACAAATGATTAAATTATGTATAAAAAGGCGGGTCACTAGTATACAGACAGTAAACAACAAAAAGAGAATAGTGTGCATGCACAGGATCCATGGCTGCGGTCCACTGCCTGCTTGCACACACCTCTCTCCCGAGCCACATTAAGGCATTCCTCCTCAAATATAACATGTTTTTCCCAAAGGGTAAAAAAACACAGATATTTCTACGGCATTTTGCAGACGCTTTTATCCAAAGAGTATTTTGTGCTTTTGTCAACAGCTGAATAGGTCAGACACCTTTGCCTCTGTTCTGATAGACATGCTGATGTCATTATTCGTCACAACCGTACTGCTGAACTATATATATGAGGAAAGTGATTAACCAGTAATATAATATTTTCAGAAGGCCTTTCTCATTTCCTCCTCATGCATTGCGGTGCATATTTATTGTCAAACATGTACGTGTATTTTGTTAAGCATTTTCACTTCCCTCGGAGGCTAGGTGGAAGTTGAAGCGAAGTACTGAATCTACAGGCAAAGAAATCAGAGCTGTGACTGTTTTGCACATTATCATGATTAGCATTTGCCTGCTATTGAAAAAGTTATGTTGCAGTCAGAAATAATAGGGTTGTATGTGGTGATTGGTTAATGGGGTAGAATATTTTATATGGGAGGGCAGGATAGGTTACTGGTTAGGCTGACCCACCAATGAAAGGTCCTCAGCACCTGTGGAGGTTAAAGTGTAACTGGACCCCAGCTCTGAGCCTGACTCCACCTACAACAAGAGGGGGTCCCCCATTAACATTACCGTTAACATTTGAATTTGATGACGTACCGATGAAAACCAGCCAGGCCCTGTGGTTATTTTTAACGGATATGACGTGTAGCTCTGTTTCCAGCCCATAAAACGGGCTTTATAAAAACAGGGATTTTGTCAATATGAACACCAAAATTTACCTGTCTCATCACAGATCAAGCCTATTCATTTGTTTACAGCTTAAAAAAAATGTGTATGGTGCAATTACACTTTAATTCATGCAGGTAGTAAACACTAGAGGGCGGTATACATCCTTTCAGTGCATGAATCTACTTCTGGTAATTAAATGGATGCATTATGTCTGTCTAAAATGTCACTCTTCTTCCCCTTGGTCAGTTCTCTTTTTTGCTTTTTATGGTGATCTTTGTCAGTCTGTTACTTGTACTGTGGCTCAGACAACAATTGGACTTGTACTGTGTGTGTGTGTGTGTGTGTGTGTGTGTGTGTGTGTGTGTGTGTGTGTGTGTGTGTGTGTGTGTGTGTGTGTGTGTGGGGCAGGGTATTTCTGGCTGCCGGACCACATGCAGACCCGCCCACATGCTGGTCTAACTAACCCACAGTTTCCTCATTTGCAGATCGGATATGAAAAGAGGTTTCTCTTCACAGATGTAATGAATGTGTCTCTGGGTGTCCATGTGCACACACATTGAAAACATTGACGTTATTTGCACGTTAATAAAAAAAAGCATTTCTGAATTCCTAAAAACAGAAGTGAAACAAGTTACTCATTACGCCAATAAAACACTGCCTGTAACAAAGAGCTCGGCTGACCATTTCTCCTCACACAACAAAGGACAAAGGTATAATTATAATTGCGTGTACCTTCAAACTATAAGCTTTGAAACTAGAACATACTAAGTGTTTATTTGGCATGCACTAAAATGTCCCTGTTATACCGTAAGCATAATTTAACAGAAATAAACATTTATTTTCTAAAGGTTTGCAAATGTGCAACTCCACGTGCAGCTCCAATTGGACTTGATGGAACTGGTGATGTGGATATGGCGCTGTCTATTTCCTGTGCGCACAGTGTGCATGTACAAGTGGCAAGTTATTATCTTAGATTGTTAAAGGGAAGTATATGCTTTTAACCATCAGCCAGCATTGTAGATGGATACCTTCCCCATTGTGCCCTAGAGACTCAGGAGGAGTAAAGTTGGGATTGGTGTTTGAGTGGGGAAAATGACAGAGTTCTATCAACTGCCAAAAACCGTGTGGGCAGAGGTTGGTGTTTCTGTGTGTTTTGGGGTGGGGCAAAAGGTTAGGGGACTACGTGGTGGTTGGTTATTGGGTGGCTTAGCATAACACACATCTGATAATCTGACAGTACAAGGTAGAGAGGGAATGGTGTAGTTTGTGTATTAACAAACTATTCCCTAATCTCTACCCTACTTTGTATCTGTTTAGTGTTTACTTGAAATTATTTCCTGGATGCTTTCGTTTTGAGGTCACACTCTAAATGGTGCCATCAGACTAGACATTCAGAGGGTCGGTTTAGGCTCATCACAGCCTAAGTTCAGACGTCTTTCAGCTTTGGTACTGCTGTTTTATTTAACACATGCACGTGCACACAAGCGTACGCTCCCGTATGCATGCGCGAGCGTACGCCCACACATCCCACTAGCTCCCACATTCTAAAGACTAAGGATGTCTTCTAGGTTAAAGGCGTGATCAGAACAGGCATATTGTGCGTGCGTGCGTGTTGCAGACACATTAGTAATGGGTCTCCTGTACCACATAGCTGTGGCTCCTTTGAATATTTAATGGCAACGTGTTTGTGGCACTTCAGGAAAACTAACTTTCAGCTTTGTGTGTTTTTAGTGTGTGTGTGTGTGTGTGTGTCTGTGTGTCTGTCTGTCTTCTTTGTTTGTCTCTGCTCTGTCCAGGAGATGGGTGGCCTTGGTAACCTGAGAAACAGGGTAGACACACACGTGCACAAAATGGACACAAGTGCACATTATGCACACACACACACAAATATGAGTTAGGTGCACGCCACATAGGGTAATGACGTCCACCTGAGTGGGTAAGAAAGCACTGTTCTGTTGACTCGAGTGTAAGGCAATTGTTAGCCTAAATGCTGTGTGTGTGTGTGTGTGTGTGTGTGTTGCGTGCTGTGTGTGTGTGCATGCGAGCGGCCGGTGGCAGAATCTATTTTTGATGAAGTGCTGAAATGTCTTGCTATGCTGTGTCTCTTTGTCTTTTTGGGTCACTGCGTTCATGCGTGTGGGTTCAGCAGCTCGCAGAGTGTTCATATTAATAATATCTTAATATTCATTAGTATGAGTGACTGACACAGTGACACACATTAACACGTATAGGTCAACATCAAATGCCCCGGCACAGAAACATAAATAAACCCATAAAACATGAAAACACAATGTTACCACTGGTTTAACTGTGCTCTGGGGGGGTTCCCTGGCCTGTGTGAGTGTGTGTGTGTGCGTGTGGGGCACACAAGCTCTATGATATCTAGCTAGACAAAGGCTGGTGCTCGGGGGCGGGGGCTGCTGCTGCTGTCAGCCTTTGTGCACTAATTGAAGTTATTGCACCCCCCCCCCCCCAGCGCTGTGGGTAGCAGCAGTGTTGGTGGTGGGAAGGGGGGTGGGGGTAGGGGTAGGGGTATGTGACAGACAGACAGGTCGGGGGAGCCTTTGTTATAGTCAACGGCAGCCGTGCCTGTCTCTTGTTGTTTTTTCTGCATGCATACGTTCCTGCGTTCCTTTATTAAGGACCCTTTGACGGAGGGGGTCGGGTCCATCAGTACAAGGCTTATCTTGTAGAACAGGAGGTTTTGACGGGACAGAGGGCCGATACGCTTATTAAGACCCGACGAGGGAAATCCAACGCACTAAGCACTCTGTTAAAGTTCTTTGTCGTAGCAAGAGGTTTGTAATGCGGTTCCTTTGCCCATATTGGTGCTTTCTCCTCTGTGTGTGTGTTTGTGTGTGTATTTTGACATCATTATTTTCCAGATATAATACTACTGTAGCGCCACAATACTGTCAATATATGGAAAGTGGGGGAAAAAGTTGTGAGAAAATATTTGTCTAGTTAATAACTATAGCCTGATTCTACAAATAGGCTACTATTTAGGCTGCTATTATTATTATTATTATTAATAATTAATAATAATAAATAAATAGCATGTTATAGGATCAATGTGTAGCTAGCTAGTCATATTGTGTTCCAGCTTCCATAATGCAGAAGGAGGAACCTTTTCTCCTCCTCTCACTTGCAGCTGCCAGTTGTTAGTCCACTCTTATAGTACTACACTCAGCGTTTTGCCATCCAGCATCTTAGTTGAGTGAACACTGCTCTGGAAGACAACTTCTCAATGGTACACGCACACATGCACAAACGTGAACGCACGCACACACGTACACTCGTGAACGCACGCACGCACACATGCATGCAAGTGAACGCACGCACACACCCATGACTGTGGCCTCTTTCATGTGCTTCCACAATGTGTGCGTCTGTGCCAAGCTGGGGAGGCAGAGATTATGTGGCCAGTTGCCACGGAAACCAATGGGGGGGGGGGGGGGAGTAGTTAAAAATATGACGCCTGTCTGAAGTCTCTCTATCTCTTTCTCTCTCTTATTCAAATATCCAAGTGCTTAATGGCCTAAAGCCCAGCTTACACTGCCAAAGCAGACTTCTAAAATAATTGTAATGACTTACAATTAATAGGGGAAATTTCACAATAATAAAGTGCTTTAATTATATTGCATATCATATTTTGTTATTATTTATATTATTTTTATTATTATTTTAAACTTTGCACACATTGCACTGTTGTACGTACGCAAGCGCACAAACGCAGTCTTTTATTCACGCAGCTTTTTTGTACTGCTGTTGGTAAACATACAGGTTCTGATTGTTTCTCCAGTGCGATGAAACTGCAATGATCCTAAACTGACACGCGCGCGCACGCATGCACACAAAGACACATAGAGTAGAAGCTCTGAGCTTTGCTCTGGTCAAGCAGAGAGCTATCCAGGAGGCTTAGTCGAGCCACTCAGGAACACATTATCTCACGCTGAGTCCTCTGGAGAACTGCCCTAATGCAACCCCTGACACACAGAGAGAGAGGGCGAGAGAGGGAGAGAGGGAGAGAGGGAGATACACAGTACACACAGTGAGAGAGAGAGGGAGTGAGAGAGGGGGAGCGATACAGAGAGAGATACACGGTACACAGAGAGAGAGAGGGAGACACACAGTACACACAGTGAGAGAGTGAGAGACCATAAAAGGAGGAGAGATGGAGAACTTGAGAGAGACGACACGAACGAGGCAGAGCGAGTGATTCTGTGCACGAGGGAGGGGAGTGCTGCTTCGTTCTCCCTAGCAACGGTTGCCGGTGGTCGTCTCCAAGCCTGTTGTTTCTTCCCGCTAGCTTGCGCTGCCGTCCCACACGCGCGCACGCACTCTTGCTCGTCTGTCGTTCTGCCCACCGGTTAGAAGGACGTCCCCCTCCGCCCCCCCCCCATCCCCGCGCTCTTTCTTCTTGTAGTTCTTCTATATTCTTTTGTTGCCGTGGAGATGAGGGCTGTGTGAAGCAGAAAAAAAGGGGCGGCAGAGCGTGGTGAGAGGAGTAAGAGAGAGGGGGAGAGAGAGAGAGAGAGAGAGAAGGTGTTGAAGAGCAGAAGAGCAGACCATGGAGCCCCTCAGTACCCATGGCGTACCCCGCCTGTCCTGGATAGACACCCTCTACAACAGTACGTATGCCTTCCCCATCCCTCTGTCCGTCCGTCCGTCGCTGTTGTGTTCAGCTCTTCTTTTCCTCCTGGTTCTCACTCCCCCCCTTTTCCCCTCTTCTCTTCTGTCATGCCCTCAGAACCCTCATCTCGTGGGCTGTCGGATCACATTCAATCTCGTGCGCTCCCGCACACACACACACACACACATCACGCGTTGACCTAATCGTCCCTTGTTTCTGATGGTGATATTAAGTCGTGTGTACACCTGTCTGTTCCGGAGTGGATTGGGGGGGGGGGGACTGATATATGTGCCACGTTGGAGCCAGTACACGGTGTTCCCTCCAATACAGGAGGCAGGTTGCCTAATTATGGTGGTGGTAGTGGTGATGATGATGGTTTCTACGCTCTATTGATTCCCGCTCATCGTCGCAGGGACTTGGCTGCGTCTGTGGGGTTGTGTGACAAGATGTTAGCGCTATCTGGTCCTGATGTCGTTCGCTGTACTGGCTGAACAAGTTGTAAATGCCTAATGAAAGGCTTGCTTAACTTAACTCGCCTCCTAATACGGAATGTCCTTATCCTTGCAATTCGGTGGAAGGTCCATGGTGTCCCTGGTGCTGCCATTGACAGCTCCCGCACACTTTTGATTTTACTGTATGCGGAGGGTGACACAACCATCGCACAAACGCATAAGGAAGGAGGAATATTAGCACAACAACAGGCTCACTTGGCTGAGATCAGATACAAGCAGTCCAGGCCGTATTTAACCTTTCATTGTCCGTATCTTTGTTCACCTGGCAAGGCATCTTCCCTGTCATTTGTCTCGCCACTCGCATCCATTCATTCTTTCTCTGAATATACTCACAGTTTAGCACCTGGTTTGTGTGTGTGTGTGTGTGTGTGTGATTAATCACAGTGCCTGTACCGTTACTTCCACTGTATGGGAAATAGTTTGAAGGCTGCCATGTACAACATTTAAGATACTTTGTACCCACACAGCTATTTGAGCCATTTGACTGGGTCAGCCCTCAAACCTTCGTCAACCCTCAAAAGGTTGACGAGCGTCAAATACTTCCACGATCCACCGAGAACTTGAGGTATCGCAACTAACCATAGGGGAGAGAGTTAGAACAGAGGACTCGTCTGCCGAACTCGCCCGTTATGTTATTAAATCCGGCAGACATTTCATACATTTCGTTCTGTCTGGTCTCAAGCAATCTTCCAGAACCTTTTTATTTATGCTTTCACACTACAATGCGATGTACTTGGCAGTATGTCCTACTCCCTGAGCTAACTGCTAGGATGTGCTGCCAAAACTCGGGCCCGCAGAACTAAAGATGTAGTTCAGAGATCTTCAGCAGGGGGTCTGTGATCCCTGAGGGCGTCCTCAGAGATGTCACAGAGGTACAGTGAGCCAGATTTGTATGTCAAATCATTAAAATGAATCTGCTTAGCATTGTATACAGACGGTAAACTGTTACAAAACACTTCTACTACTTATTACACTACTGGTAATACAGGCTAGCACACATAATTGTAACTGTTGACCCGGGTTTATAAGCGAAAACACACTTTTATATGATTATAATAGGAGGTAGGGCTGGGCAATATGGACCAAAAATTATATGCTGATATATTTAGGTTGAATACCGATACACGATATATATCTATATTTTGCATAAAGTTGGCTAAATCTCCAGGCATAAAGAAAAAAACACAAACCCGACGGAAATGTTACATTTTGTAATTTTAGCGACATTAATAGACATATGTGAGTTTCTTTCTGGTGTCTCCGCCCCTTTGACACTCTGAACGCACTAAGTGCAGGCATGGAGGGAGAGACGAACAAATCGAAAAAGTTATGAATAAATGCATAATATAACTATATATAAAAGATATTGTGTCATTTTATATCTCCTTTTTTATTTATTTATTCTGATATATATATATATATATATATATATGTATGTATGTGTGTATGTATGTATGTGTGTATATATGTATGTGTGTATATATATATGTATATGTGTATATATATATATATGTGTGTATATATGTATATATGTATATATATATGTGTGTATATATGTATACAGATATAAATATATCGATATATCTCCCAGCCCTAATAGGAGGGTCCCTCCACCACATTTCTATTAGCCAAGGAGTTCCTTGGCCTAAACATTCTTCAAGACCTCGGTTTTAGTTATTCTTTCACTGCATCCTTGTGTTCTGCTCTCTCGTCCATGGCAGTATAGTCTTTGGGTTGTGGCCACACTAGTGACAACACAAGAAGAAAGACATGGCCCACGGCAGTGACTACCAACAGAAGACACCCTAGACGACCCCAGTGGGGGCAGGGTAGTTGTTTGGTGCCGGAGGTCAGTCCTCCACAGTCAAACAACTCTTTTCTATAATGGGTGTGTCTGCTGCTGCATAGCCAGGGATAATGGGGATGTATGGCTTGCTCTTCTGAGGCATAATTGAGAGCTTCCGGTTTTCTCTCAGGTCACTCCTAGAGAGGCACGTTAGTAAATGTATGTGAATCACGCTGTATTTCTCAGTTTGTATCAAGCACAGGATGGGGGGAGGGGGAATACGCGCACACGCACTATAGCAATTTAGTGATTGTGTTGAAGCGCAAAGCCCACAATAACTAATTTAATGGTTTGCCTATAGATTAGTTTGCTGCCATTTCAAACAATTGTCATCTAGTTTACATTACAATAAATACAATTATCCTTATTAAGGCCACAACTGAATTAAGTGAGCTCAGAATGGACTTGTCACAGATCACCAAGGTTGGAACGCAAATGGAGACACGTGTATAACAACTGCAGGCACACAGTGGTACACACAAACTCACACGCACTCACACAAGGAAAAAACAGAAGCATCCTTTTGTGCAATTTGTGCTGCTTGTGGGGGGGGGAATTGTCCTAGACAGCTTTTGGTGTCACTGCATGTTAGTGTGAGATGGTGAGATACAAACACACACACATTCAGCTCTCATCATATGTTCTGGCCTTATAACCAAATCTTGCCCATGGTCTCTGTTTTGACTAAACAGTTCTGTCTAGACCGCTGGTGTGAGAACCTTTTTATACATTGTCATAATCTGCAGTGTAACTGACCACTGAGTGTCATCATCAGTATCCAACATTGCAAACTTCCAGTAAACAGGTGATATCTTTAGTGAATTAGCCTGACGTCTTCATCAAGGCTCACTGTCACATCAAAGCAGGCAGATTGTGTTAAGGGTCCTGTCCTTTTAGCCTCTAACAGGGCTTTGACATCGCCAAGTTGCTATGGATGTCTCTCAGAGAATCGTAGACATGCCAGTCACAGAAACCAAGATGGCTAGCAAGGTGGGCAGACTCTATGTGCTATGTCATTGTAGCTAAATTGTGTGCCTGCCCTGACTGCTTTTCTTTCCATATATTTATATATTTACTTATTAATATTACACACACACACCTTTTTAAAAACACCCCTCTCTGAATGACGGGAGCCCGTTCATATACCCAGCATAGGTGGGGGTTGCGTCTTGTGTAATGCCTGCTCACTGCTGCCTGCCAGTACCTTCCCCATGTCTCTGGATAGAAGAACTCTTGCTGTGTGAGCTGCTGTCTTTTGCAGTTTGCTCTAGTTAGCTTAATCCACTGCTGGGAGTGACACAGAGGTTTTAGGAAGAGCTTGCATGGATGAAGGCAAAGACGTCATATGCCTAGAACTGTAGATTGTTGCTTAGTGTTTAAATATGAGGCATCTATCTGACAGGTCGATTAATCCAGAGTCATACAGAGGCCCGTGGTATTATAGTGTGATTACATAACCAATAGCTACTAGCCAGGCATCCTGTTGCGATGCAACAGATGTTAACCTTAAGTCTATTGAGTGTAAAACTCTCCTACAGTATAGGGCTGTGCAATTAATCACATTTTGATCGTGATTTCACATCCTAACTATCACAAAAATGTTACATTATCGTACATTATAATTTTGCAAGTGAACTCTTATTTTGTCTTGTGTTCTTGTGGACATGCGCACGCTAACCTTTGCCCCTCTGGAGCCAAACGAAGTCGTGAAGTTCAACGAGAAAGGTGTTCAGGGACATTTTCACAGTTGTCGTCACTGTTTTTACCTATGGTTTTTACCCATCCCCTATTTCTTGGTTGTCTTTTTTAATTCCAAATGTCTACGATTGGCTTTATCAAATTTCACTGTTTCATTGATTTTTCAATGAAGAAGTTCAAAGTTCAATATGCAACATGTTTCTTTTTTTTTAAACCATAATTGAGCAGCCTTATTCCTATATGCCTTTGCACACATCCAAGGCCTCACTGCCGTTATTGTCAGCATTATTGTTGCAGGTAGCTGGGTGTCAGACCTGATTACGTATGTAGCTTAATTGTTTGTGTCACAAAAAAGTAATGGATGCTGGCTAGCTGCCTGCACTGCATTGACTCTGAACTGGACCGGGGTCATTATAACAAGTCCATTGTTCAAGGACCTGGTTGCCACGAGACCCACCTCAGCAAACGGGGTCTCACAAAATGGTTGTGCAGAGATTCAAGGTGGTGAGTAGTAGGGGGTTTGTTTATTATTAACCTTTATCATGGGTGACAAACCACATCTTGGCAACCCATGTCTGTCCAGTGTGCCGGCCTTCTCTCACGTACTCCTGCTTTTGGCCTTGTATGTAGGCCTAGCGTTGTTTGTGTATCTTAATTTGTCTGCCCCCAGTAGCATCAGGTTCAGATCAATGGGACTTGATTTTGTTTCCAAACACATCAACTGTGGCCAAACCACTATGTTCATTGTGGCAGCTTAGGCACTGATCAAGCCAGCAGTGTATTTAAACCCCTGGTTTACTACTGGAGGGATGTAACCATGCCAATTACACATGATATCTGCCCCCTATCTGTCTTCTAAACAGTCTCTATGGGCTGATGGAGAGGAGCAGCATCATTCCTTGCCTTTATTTAAAAACAATTCCTTCTGTAAATATGCCGTTTGTGTTTGACTGCGCTCCTTCTATCTATATTGTATACAGTCAGTGCATACCACAGCATATTTTAGCCTATGTTAATCATCATGTTCGTCATGACAACAAATACATGTACCTCCATTATGCAAATAGCCTGTTACACACACACACACACACACACACACACACACACACACACACACACACACAGAGGCATGGGAATGAAAGATTGAGAGGAGAAATTGTACATGCATGGGACAAGACTAATTACTGATGGCCAACTTATTGTGGATGCACCAGGGGATAAAAAGGAGAAGATATTGAAAGATTGACCATCCATTGTGGTTCTGGCTGATTCTGATATAGACTAAAGCTTTCTCTATTTCATTGCTATTGTAAATTAGTTGTGAAATTAGTAAAGTTTTGTGTTTGTTGCTTTTTTACAATTTTACAAGACACTGTACTTTTAACATGACTGCTTTTTAAAGATAACTCATGTAGCGTACACTGATATTAACAATGTTTTGATATTGTAAGAACACATTAATGCTCAAAATGTCCAGTGTAACACCAATCCCAGAGAATGTAATGTTTTCCTCGGGACCGCGGACACTGAAGAATTTCTACTCCGCACAGACATGTTTTACGTCAATGTAAAATGTTCAGTATCACAAAGACTAAACTACAGTTCTGAATGCAGGCTGAAGAAAAATCCAGACTAGGTTGCATGATCAGCTTTCATTATTTGATGGTGCATATTTATTGTTCTTGTGGCAGTGGTATTGTTATATGATTTGGTATCACTTTCATAAGGTAACAATTTCACATATGTTTTAAACCCTTCTCATTATGAGCATTGCATTTATGAACATTTGCTGTTTTTGGTATTCTCCAATAAAGAAACTTTGACCCAAGTTTGGATTGCAATATCTTGCAATTTAAATGGAATTGATTCGTCATAGTTTACTGATGCTTATTGCATACTTTCATAACCATAAACAATACATCAAGTAGCAAAATATTTATCTTGCAGCTTTGTTTGCTGTAGGCGCTGGACTGGACTTTTTCAGATGTGCCACTGCCATTGACTCTCATTGTTTCTTAAAATGTTTCTACAAAGCTGAATGCTCTCTACTGATGGCATGTTACTCTAGTTTGATGTAAGCATTTAATAAAATATTAATTTGATGTTTTAATCTAAAACTAAATCTTTATTTTATGTTAAATCCTACAGTCTTGCCAGTTTAAATACTGATAAAGGGTAAACAGTCTAACTTTGTTTGATTGTTGTAATTGCCCAAAAATGGTAATACCCTGTACAGTACAAGCACCTTTAAGTTTGCAACCCTGAAATCGTATGCAGATAACTGACCAGCAAGTAAGTTTTGCACTTTAGCAGCTTCCTCATCGTAAAAAAGCTTGGCAATTAGACATGGAAGTGTTGGCTTGGCCTCCTCCGTTTTGTGGTTAGTTTCTTCTGTACCTAGGCTGCTTGGTTATGCTCAATGGCATCATTATGAATAATAAATGCTGGCTGTTGGTGGTGACCCAGCTCGGCATTATGTTTTGTTATACACGCACAAACTGACTGACTGAGTGCCTCGGTTGAAACATCTTTGCTGGTGATACATGATTCTGGGTTGCACTTCTTTGATGCTTTAGCCTTGAATATACAGTAGGTGGTGGGGTCCACAACCCGGTCGTCTCTGCGGTGTTCAATCAGCCTCTATTCTCCATCATTCTCGGCGACACCATGTGTTTCTCTTGGTGTGTGTGTGCATGTGCAGTGAGGTGGGGGCAGTCACTAAACTTATATATATTTTTTATTATATAAATGCTAAATACACTTTAAACACAATGTCAGCGGTTTTTTTCACAAAGGAATAATAAAAAAACTATTACAGCAAATGTGAACAAGGCAGTCTAAAGTGTTTATTTATTGCTTCTTCTGAGCTTCATTTCATGGTTTTCCCTGCTCCATTCGTGTGAACCTCAGATGGTTCTTTGTTGTGTTTGATGGGAGGGGGTGTGTTATCTGTCTCTGAGTGTTTGTGTTCCCCTTGGGATGGGTGGTGGTGGGGAAATGTTCACCATGTCCTAAGGGTCTGGGCGGGTGTGTGTGTGTGTGTGTGTGTGTGTGTGTGTGTGTCTGCTGCGTTACCATGGACCGTAGTTCTCCTGACGGCTCAGTAACGACAGTCCTTTTGCCTTTGCCACCCATGCCCTTTCCATTGGGCCAATCAGCAGTCGGTAACACCATGCTCTTGGCCAATGGCGGGGCTGGCATGTTTACATTCTCTGGGAAGGCAGGGCCATGATTAAGCATTCAAGGCAGCTGAGCAGAATATGAGGAGAGGAGAGGAAGAGATTCAACCATTATGAGTTGATAGGGAGGAAGGGCTCAAGAAAATAATCAGGTGAAGCAACGCAGACTGCTGGCTAAGCTCAGAGACACCATCATAGCTATTAGAGCATATAGCGCACATATGGACTTTGTGCCTATTGCAGGTAGAGATGTGAATGAAGCCCGCCTAATGTTCAGACGCATTGCTATTGTGGTCGAGGGAAGGGCAAGCTTTTAACATGGTAAAAATAATCATGGAAATCTTGTTTAATTCACTCTGTCATTGAAATAGCCAGAGCACTTGAGACTGTCATAGGTGAGAAATAAGTGAGTAATCATGTTGGTTTGGTTTGTGCAGTTCACGCCAATATGGCAAACCTGATGCTGTGTGTGTGTGTGTGTGTGTATGTGTGAGAGATAAAAGATTTATGGCTTCACTATGAGCTTGGCCTTTTCCTCTCAGCAGGCAGTCCTTCTGTGGGGGACGTTGCATCTAGCATGCTTAGCTCTCTCTGTATTAATAGGATATATAAACTCTGTTGCCTATAAGCGTCAGGCATTGATTGTCTGAGCGAAGCCTCGCTCACTGTCCTTGTTTTATTCCCCACTTAACGGTGACCTTTTATGAAGACATACCAAACTCCACGTCGATGGAGCGACGTCCACCAGGCTCCACTGCTGTGTTTTGTGTTTTGCGTTAAACTCCCTCGACCCTATCTGAAAGCGTGTTGTTGTCATGGCGGTGGCTATAGTGAACGCCAAGGCCTGCCACATTGTCTCCCGTAGGGTGACATTAGAGAGGGGGGGGGGGGGGTTAAGGCCGCGCTATTGCTTCGTTTTAGGTGACCATGCTGTGCAAAGTAGAATATACTGAAGAAAAGGCTGCACACAAAATGTATTCATTCTTTGTTTTGATTTATACACACTGTCTTTTCCTCTCATTGAACAAGCGTTGCAGTGGCGATACTGGCATTTGCTGGCAGTGCTGTAGAAAATACACAACCCTGTAAGAAGTGGATTTTAGTCGTATCGTTGGCGCTGCAGTTCTGTCGTATGTCCATCACAAGCACTATCTCTGACGCCGCTGAATGGATTCGGACCATACAGGATGGGCGGCTTTCTACCCAGAACAGCCCAGTGCTCCGTGCCCAGCGGCAGTTTAATAATTAAGTTAGCAAGCAAAGACTTTTCCTGTTTGTTCTTCTTTTCTGTCTCGCTCTGCCAGTCTTGTCGACGCGCAGTTTCACTTCCCTCCGCTTCTCTGTCGACATCTGAGTCAGTTTCAAGCCTTGTTCTATACATTTAAATGAACAATGTATGAGCTTGTCTTGCAAACAGTGGCATCTCAGACCAAAACACATACCTTGCCCCTAATCTCTCACACACACACACTAACATGCACCTCTGGGCAGCTATGGAGCTTGTAATACAACACATGCTGGCTGAGTGAATGTGATGTCATTCTCTGCTCAGGACGGTATTACTCCACTATACTGTATCTTTACATAGAAAATAATGTTGCTGCGGTATTAATGTTTAAAATACCACAACTATTTTTAAGTTTCCGTTTATCGTTCTGTCAAGTTTAAAATGGTTCAGCTTTGGACATAAGCGTCTGTAGAAACATGTCTCTATATACTTTAAAAGACCAGACTGGTGGTCTTGAACGTTAGGATGTGTCCTGTGTGTGCAAGGCCTTGGCTAAAAACAAACATCATGCAACCAACCAAGCATACACTTGTGGTTGTGTGTAGGGGTGGGGGGAATGAATCTATACAGCATAGTAGCTCAGTATTTCCCACGACCATACTGTATCGTCACACAGACACAAGTGTTGCATTTTCATTATATAAATTACACATGAGAATTGAACTTGATATATAAAATATTTATGACATGCTCATGTCAGACGGCTTGACAATACAATTTGTGAAATTAACAAACCGACATTGACAAAGGTTTCTTTTGGGGACATCATAATAATCAAATATAATCATCATTTGAAGTTGGAAAAAGTAATAAATTGTAAAATATCGCAAAATGTTTAAAATCGCAATAATGTCGTATCGTAAGTATCGTGATATGGTGTCGTGGGGCCTCTGGTGATTCCCAACCCTAGTTGTGTGTAGTACAGTTATGTGTGTTGTGCAGTTACGTGTCTATGGAGGATTCACCACTGTGTGTGCTTGTGCATATTAACCATCGGGTATGTGTGTGCACAGCTTCAAAGGTCCGAGTGCGCGTGACAGCGGTTACCCTAATCTACTGAAGCAGTGTGCTGTAGCCCACCAATCCATGCCTCTGGGATTTAGGCCATCTAATTATAATATATGGTGGCTGGCTGCCATGGTAACGGTATTTGGGGGGGTTGAAGTGGGGGTTGTGCGGGGAGTCGTAGTTATGTGTGGTTCTGGAGTCAAGGTGGTCCTTATCTTCTGCTGCCTTCAGGCATATGGCTTGGGAAGATAGGCAGCTGGGGAAATGTCAATTATGCAGTGTTAACTGGAATATGGCTACCTGGTGGCTCAGTGTGTGTTGTGGCTGTGTGTTTTATGGAAGTCCACACAGTGGGAATATTCTTTCGAGTGGGGTGGGCAATGCAATTATGTCGTTAAAGCAATACGTTTTTTTTTTCCTTCTCAATTATATTAATTCATGCATGAATTCATCTAGCTAGTGATGTGGGTGGATGTAATCATTTAGCAGGTAATTTTAATGATTGTCAGTGAATTCTCAGAGTGCAAGAATGGCAGATGTAGCAGATACATGTATTTATGTTCCTCCTAACTCCCAAAGAACCCTACACGACACAATGCTGAAATCCAACACTGATAAAGACATGGAAAAGGTTATTGTGTTTATTATTCTCCTGCTGTCAGCTTCCAACGGCGCTACTAAGGTGTGGCGTCTAGATCTCTTATCGCCCATAGGATTAGGTGTGTCGGTGCCCTGGCGCTCTGCTTAAAGGCATAGTCAGCGATTGCAAGCTAACTGTAAGCTAATCAACTTTTAGTCAAATTCACCAGATATCTCCTCTCATTTCTCTAGCTTACCGTTCTGTGCGCGTGCTGAATAAATATTCTGATACCGCTCACAACAGCAAAGCCATAGTACCACGCTTTGCTTCACAATGAGTTTCATTGTGTGAGGAGCCACAGAGGGATACTGTTTTGATTTGAGCTTGAAAGTATGAACACAAAAATGACGAACCCTGCCTTTATGGCTAAAGCTGTTGTGAAACCACATAGCCTATTGTGGCCTTTTAACTGTTTCTTCTGCTACTTCCGCTTAACCTGACATGCCGGAATTGTTGTCAGAAGTCCATTGAAGCTAGTTGTGAATGGCTGTACTTTCAAAAAAATACTTGGCAGTTGTATGGATGACATGGTCGTCACACCTAAACCACGCCCGTATAGCTATAAACACGACGCTGATTGGAAAGTTTAGTTGCTACTTGGACACATTCAAAAGGATTCCGAGGCTTTCCAGACTGATTCTCAGGGCAAAACTAAAGTGAAGCTCACGAGATCAGGATGGTCTCGCGAGTCTAACTTCCACCTGCCCTCCCACAGCCCGTCTCTTCCACCCATCTCCGTGACAGTGTGCAGGGACCCCAGCAGCCTTCCAACCTTTTTTTAAAGTGTGTCCCAGCCTGTTTTCCGCAGCGTGTAGCGCTAACTTGAATCTGTTAACACAAACCTATCTGTGTCAGCCAACGACGACGACATGGTCAAGATTGCTAATTTAATGCACGGCATTGTGCAGAGAGATTGCTGTGAAAATGAAAATTGCAGAAAAATATAAATATTTGACGCGTGGCGGGCATCAGAGTTGTCTATGGGGAGGGGTAGAGCGCAGTGCCTATGGGTGAGGGGTAGAGAGAAGTGTCAGACTCCCTCTGCGGCCGCCAGAGAGACACAATACAGCAGCAGCACAGCCTGTGCGTGCTGCTGCTGCTGCCTGCTTCAGCCACAGGCTCCCCACTCGCGTCAGGTCCCTGTTGTTGAGAACACACGTGGAAGGGAGACCTGCTGATTGCAGTACGTTAGGGGCGCACGGTATTGATGATATTGCGATATTGATCATGAAAATTACAATATCGATATTGATTTCGATATTTTTATACGTAAGTTAAAAACACAAAAAGAAAATGCATCAAAATACATTCTGTTAATACTGTATATTCCTAACGGATCAAAACAACACATTTTCAACTGACAGTCATATTGGACTGGTACAAAACCAGTAATTCCAAGCTACCGAGGAAGCATCCTTTTTGGCCACCAATGTTTCCTCTTCGATCCCTATTACGTCATTAGCTTCCTCAGACAGCCACACATCTTATTCTGTCTAAATCAAACACAAGTAAGCCAAACAGCCGAGAGGAAATGTTCAAACTAAGGTTTCAGCTCCTGCATCATGGTCTCTGCCCTGACAAGACTTGTGCGCCTCTGTCGATCGCCGATCTCCTTTTTGTTGCGATCTCTCCACGAAATAAACGGAATATTGCACTTCCTGCAAAATATGCGAAATATGATCTTGCGATAACGATACTGAGTCGATATAGTGTGCACCCCTACAATACGTGCTCATTAACATCGGCATACGGATGTGCTTAAAGGCACAACACTTGTCTGGCCTGTTGGGTTTGCTGTCATAACAATCCCAGCGGGAGTAGATATTGATTCAATATTTTATTCCTATTTTCCTTGTTCATTTAAAGCTCTGTGTGATGTGGCCTTGTGCCTTGTGCTGCAATGGAAAATGTGCTGTAAAGAGATCCTCATAATACCATTTAATTTCCCCGGTGTCACCTTCTGATAGATGAACGTTTGGAGTGTGAACGTGTGTACCACACACATAAACTCTCATACTGTTTATCGTCATGCCCAGGTTGCACGGTACTGGGGAAGTGGCTTGTGGCTTACTGGGAACCAGTATCATTGACCTCCAGTTTTGTTTACCTCCTCGTTCTACTGGTCCCTGAATGACTGACTGACTATTCTCCATAATAAACATGTGCAGACATGAACACTTGATGACGCATGCACGCACACACACACACACCTAATGATCTCCCCGAAGAGGAGCCTATTACAGACTGCACAGTGTGTGTGTTTGTGTGTGTCACTGCAGAGGTGTTTCTGTCGGCACATTGACGGGAAAGTCTTCGCACGGCCCTAGTAGGGGTTGGCGTTAACACGGGTGTGCGGTAATCTCTCCCCTCTGTCTCGCCTCGGCTACAGTACGCGTAGCTGAGTACGCGTTATTATTACTGCGTCGCTGCAGCCCTGCCTCGACCCGTACAGGTATAGATGAGGCAGGGGAACTGCTGCGTTAGGACGCTGATGGAAAACTGAACCAAAAGTTTGATTTATGCTAGCATGCAACGTAACTTGTGGCGTATCACTGGGGACATGTTGTTTACTGTGTCAGTCCCTCTGTGTGTGTGTGTGTGTGTGTGTGTGTGTGTGTGTGTGTGTGTGTGTGTGCACGCGCGTGTGAGCGTTGCTACACTGCTTGCATGTGTTATTGATGACCCAGTAGCATGGTGGAGAGCTGAGCTGTGTACTGTAAACCTTAACAGCCCACAGCGTACTGTAGATCTCTACCCAGCTACCACACTTCAACCGGCTGGTCTTTGACATCCTGTACCTGCATCCGCTGCACAAGAGAGGTAGTGTACTGTAGCTAAGGAATACCTTTGATTGATTCTATAAGGTTGGAGAATGTGACTTGTTGGTCAGCTGTACACCAGACTGTGCCCTGTAACCAGTCAACATTTCAGAACTGGCCCACCGTAGCACCTTTGCTAGAGCTTTGTTGAATAGGCCTAGCCACTATAAGGTAAAGGTACTTTTATTGTCACATACATGTTGTAAAATTCATCCTCTGCATTTAACCCATCCCTCAAGGGAGCAGGGGCAGCCACTGTGCAGTGCCGGGGACCGACTCCAGATAAGAGCCAGTGTCACTGGTCAGATGGCACTGGCTGGAGGAGGGTGAACCTAACATGTTTTTAGATAGTGGGGGAAACCGGAGCACCTGGAGGAAACCCACGCAGAACATGCATGTAGAACATGCAAACTCCACACAGAAAGGCCGGGACGACCAGGGTTCGAACCCTGGTCGGAATTATATTTAAAAAATACTGTATCCTCATATCATATTAATAGTTTGGTAGAGCAATATACTTGCATTATACACCATCACTCCTTGTAACCCAGATGCTATATTGGCCTCCCTTTTATGGTTTGCATTACATCCTAAAACACATAGCAGTTTACCACCAGAGGCCAGTCATAGGTAGGGAAATGACACAGATGATCCGAGACCGATAAGCTGCATTATATGATGAGAAATGGGTCTGTTTTGTCCAGTACCATAGACTTCATCTTTATTTTAACCTCTTTCTAGATTAACAAGATGAATACTATGGAAGTATTAGAATTGCCCTTGTCTGAAAGCTTTTGTATGCCCCGGCAGCTGTGGTACTGGTTCTCTACCCCTCTCTACCCTTTCTCCTCCTACTGTGTGACTGGTTCTCTACACCTCTCTACCCCTCCTCCTCCTACAGAGCTCATACTGTCCTCACACACTGTTCTCTACTCTCCCAACCTTAACATTTAGCTGGTTCTCTGAGCTCAGTCAATGAGTGCAGGATACCTTTTTTAAAGGGGACAAATTAATCTTTGCCTTACATTAGGTGTTTTTTGACTGTAATCTGTAGAGAGGTGTTTGTCATATTTAATAATGCTATTAACAGGTGTGCAAGCTGTGCTTGTTATAAAGGAGCTAGGATGTAGGGAGTGCAATACATCAAATTTATTGCAACCTATAACAAAAAAGGATATTTTGTCTTGTGTTCTGAATGACATGACACGCACACTTTCACCCCTTCCGAGTGGAAGAGACAGTTCAATGGTATGTTTTCAGTTGATTTGTTTCACATTTTCATTGTTTTTTAGTGCAGTAATTGCAACATCTTTCCAAAGTCATGGAGTAAACGTGTGAAATGATCGTGATTTCAGTATTTATCAAAATAACCGTGATTATGATTTTATTTATTTATTTATTTAGTACATAATCGAGCAGCCCTACTAGGCTAGGAAGTCATAATAATATTGAAATGTCAGCCATTATGTGACGACAGTTACAAGTATTAATTTGGTGCACAGCTTGGGATTGATTTTTGTTTTGCGATGGGCCAGTGTGAGCACTCCCTGACTAAAATGAGCAATCCAGATCACTCCTAGGGCTTTGTGCAATCATGATAAGCTAACAAAATTAGGTCCCAACAGTGTGATATAGCTCCTTTTGTTGTTCCTGCAATTGATTGCTACTGTCATTCTACCTCTGGTTACAGACCTTCTCTATTAGCCAGAGAAATCCAGCTTGGCGCCCAAGGCATCCACATTGTTATTGTTGTGGGTGCCTTTGCCGCTAGTGATGTGAGTTGATTGGTTAGTGGCTGAGAAATTAAGGCTATACTGATTTAGTTTTAACCCCGTTGCCTGGTAAGTGTCAACATGACAAATGCTGGGGGCTAAGGGGCTGTCAACAAATTACTATGTGACAAGCGCTGGCGGCTTAGGAACAGTCAACAATTACTGTGAATCATCATAATTTGAATAATATTGAACAAATTACTAAGAACCTGTTCCGGCACCGCTTAGGAACCAAAACCATTTTAAAAGTATTGATTTGGAACCAGAATCGTATAAAACCCAAACGATACCAAACCCTACATGAAATAATCTTATTCCCTACGAAGCTGCTTCTTCTGGCTGTATAGTTGCAGTTTAGGATGTACGGTATTTCTGAACTCATTTCTGTTTCAATCAAGTTTACCCTGCTATTGTTTATCCTGTATTATTGTGCATTATGAAGATGTAATGGCACATTGCCATAGTTTTATGAACTGAATGTTATGGACTCACCAATGAGTTCTGCCTTGTCAGACTAATTATTTTTCTTATTTGCCCAAATGTATTATTAGTGCTCTTATAGAATCAGTAGTACAGACAATATGAGAAACCATGGCAGTTGTACAAAGTTCTGCAAAACTCAACTGAGCACAGCTGTAAACATGTTTGCGTGTCTAAAAACTTGATAAACATCGATAGCTACAGTAATAAACAGCAGCCTGTCAGTTGGAGCTGGTCCAGTGTTTGTTCATGCACCTGGAGAGGGAGAGAAAAAGAGAGAGAGAGACTAACTACACAAAAGCTACTCTGTTAGCCATTCACTGCTGCACTGCCTCTTCTTGTTGTTCATCAAAAGCTGTTGGAGAGCTTTCATTAATTATATTGCATCTATGGTAAACTGGGAAGGAAGCGCTGCTCATCCAGGTGTCTCATTTGTAATTGGAAAAGAATAACGACACAGCAGATGGGATAGAAATTAAAGTGGAAAGTCAGCGCCACTTCAGTGTCTCTTTGCTTTTTCAGATAGGCCTGGTCTGGGTTTGCCTGCCTAGGCCTAATTGCGTTTCACTATAAACCACACAAAGACCACTCTGTGTTGAGGCAGTTCTTATTAGGCATGCAGAGAAAGTTTCGTTCAAGCTTGTTGGCTTGTTAAAGGAATACGGCAGCTGTATGTCGGTCATGAAATGACGCAATGCGTAGAGAGACGTTGGGTGACAGGAGAAGCATGCGCTCTCAAACCAAAACAACAGTGTCGTCATAGCGTTGGCTGGTTTCAACCACAGTGAATTTCCGAACGCAAATCCCTTCAGGAACAGTGCACAAAGGTGTTTAGTTTCACAGACCAGTTGGATTACCACTACAGTTGGACTCCAAACTATTCATTAAATTAAAAATGTTAAAAAACTTTATGAACCTTTATGAGGGCCAATGAACTAATAATAGTGTCAGTAAAATATCAGAAAAATCATTTGTTAATTCGTTTGTCTCTTGTTTGAGGAACATGTTGACATCCTGTATCCTATTTAATGTCAACCTACGTGTGTTTTGCTTCCTCCTTGCCTGTGACAGACCGGACATAATAGTCTATTTTATTGAGGTAATTTGAATGGCTTTTAATAGTGATAATATTCCAGATCATACAGGAAGCTGCGAGGCTGCTGCCAGAGCTTCTTTTATTCTTCCTATTGCCGTTCTACTGATTGTATGCCTTCAGAGCAGCTCACAGATATACAGTATTGTTCTCTTGGAAGGACATATTATTAGTACATGCTTGGTGTGAAAGCTCAACAGGAAACCGATGGAGTGCCTACTCCGGGTAGGGAATGAGTCCTTACCCCAAGTGAAGGAGTTCAAGTACCT